>JAQIUQ010006450.1:0-60209 GCA_030378365.1 Hybognathus amarus
GTATTGCTACATGGCCCTCTATCAGAATCCAGAGTTTCAAGAAAATCAAAATTTTGACCCGAAAAAAAAACGTAAGGGGTACCACTGTCGTTTTTTTTTCGGGTCAAAATTTTGATTTTCTTGAAACTCTGGATTCTGATAGAGGGCCATGGGACTTAGATCTGAGTGCAAAAATGGAGGCTCTAGACCCTTCCAGAGCTGAGATATTTAGATATTTATAATGGCATACAGAGCTGAGATATTGAGATATTTACAATGGCATAAATGCTACGTGAAATCTCAATATCTCAGCTCTGAAGGTGTAGAGCCTCCATTTTTGCACTCAGATCTAAGTCACATGGCCCTCTATCAGAATCCAGAGTTTCAAGAAAATCAAAATTTTGACCCGAAAAAAAAAACGACAGTGGTACCCTTCGATTTTTTTTTCGGGTCAAAATTTTGATTTTCTTGAAACTCTGGATTCTGATAGAGGGCCATGGGACTTAGATCTGAGTGCAAAAATGGAGGCTCTAGACCCTTCCAGAGCTGAGATATTGAGATTTCACGTAGCATTTATGCCATTGTAAATATCTCAATATCTCAGCTATATGCCATTATAAATATCTAAATATCTCAGCTCTGGAAGGGTCTAGAGCCTCCATTTTGCACTCAGATCTAAGTCCCATGGCCCTCTATCAGAATCCAGAGTTTCAGAGAAAATCAAAATTTTGACCCGAAAAAAAAACGTAAGTGGTACCACTGTACGTTTTTTTTTCGGGTCAAAATTTTGATTTTCTTGAAACTCTGGATTCTGATAGAGGGCCATGGGACTTAGATCTGAGTGCAAAAATGGAGGCTCTAGACCCTTCCAGAGCTGAGATATTGAGATTTCACGTAGCATTTATGCCATTGTAAATATCTCAATATCTCAGCTCTGTATGCCATTATAAATATCTAAATATCTCAGCTCTGGAAGGGTCTAGAGCCTCCATTTTTGCACTCAGATCTAAGTCCCATGGCCCTCTATCAGAATCCAGAGTTTGAGAGAAAATCAAAATTTTGACCCGAAAAAAAAACGACAGTGGTACCCCTTCGATTTTTTTTCGGGTCAAAATTTTGATTTTCTTGAAACTCTGGATTCTGATAGAGGGCCATGGGACTTAGATCTGAGTGCAAAAATGGAGGCTCTAGACCCTTCCAGAGCTGAGATATTGAGATTTCACGTAGCATTTATGCCATTGTAAATATCTCAATATCTCAGCTCTGTATGCCATTATAAATATCTAAATATCTCAGCTCTGGAAGGGTCTAGAGCCTCCATTTTTGCACTCAGATCTAAGTCCCATGGCCCTCTATCGGAATCCAGAGTTTCAAGAAAATCAAAATTTTGACCCGAAAAAAAACGTAAGGGGTACCACTGTCGTTTTTTTTCGGGTCAGAAATTTTGATTTTCTTGAAACTCTGGATTCTGATAGAGGGCCATGGGACTTAGATCTGAGTGCAAAAATGGAGGCTCTAGACCCTTCCAGAGCTGAGATATTTAGATATTTATAATGGCATACAGAGCTGAGATATTGAGATATTTACAATGGCATAAATGCTACGTGAAATCTCAATATCTCAGCTCTGGAAGGGTCTAGAGCCTCCATTTTGCACTCAGATCTAAGTCCCATGGCCCTCTATCAGGAATCCAGAGTTTCAAGAAAATCAAAATTTTGACCCGAAAAAAAAAGCGTACAGGGGTACCACTTCGTTTTTTTTTCGGGTCAAAATTTTGATTTTCTTGAAACTCTGGATTCTGATAGAGGGCCATGTGACTTAGATCTGAGTGCAAAAATGGAGGCTCTAGACCCTTCCAGAGCTGAGATATTGAGATATTCACGTAGCATTTATGCCATTGTAGATATCTCAATATTTCAGCTGGCATGTATGCCATTATGAATATCTCAATATCTCAGCTCTGGAAGGGTCTAGAGCCTCCATTTTTGCACTCAGATCTAAGTCCCATGGCCCTCTATCAGGAATCCAGAGTTTCAAGAAAATCAAAATTTTGACCCAAAAAAAAAACGACAGTGGTACCCCTTGCATTTTTCAGGGTCAAAATTTTGATTTCTTGAAACTCTGGATTCTGATAGAGGGCCATGGGACTTAGATCTGAGTGCAAAAATGGAGGCTCTAGACCCTTCCAGAGCTGAGATATTGAGATTTCACGTAGCATTTATGCCATTGTAAATATCTCAATATCTCAGCTATCTATGCCATTATAAATATCTAAATATCTCAGCTCTGGAAGGGTCTAGAGCCTCCATTTTTGCACTCAGATCTAAGTCCCATGGCCCTCTATCAGAATCCAGAGTTTCAAGAAAATCAAAATTTTGACCCGAAAAAAAAAACGTAAGGGGTACCACTGTCGTTTTTTTTCGAGGTCAAAATTTTGATTTTCTTGAAACTCTGGATTCTGATAGAGGGCCATGTGACTTAGATCTGAGTGCAAAAATGGAGGCTCTAGACCCTTCCAGAGCTGAGATATTTAGATATTTATAATGGCATACAGAGCTGAGATATTGAGATATTTACAATGGCATAAATGCTACGTGAAATCTCAATATCTCAGCTCTGGAAGGGTCTAGAGCCTCCATTTTTGCACTCAGATCTAAGTCCCATGGCCCTTATCAGAATCCAGAGTTTCAAGAAAATCAAAATTTTGACCCGAAAAAAAAACGTAAGGGGTACCACTGTACGTTTTTTTTCGGGTCAAAATTTTGATTTTCTTGAAACTCTGGATTCTGATAGAGGGCCATGGGACTTAGATCTGAGTGCAAAAATGGAGGCTCTAGACCCTTCCAGAGCTGAGATATTTAGATATTTATAATGGCATACAGAGCTGAGATATTGAGATATTTACAATGGCATAAATGCTACGTGAAATCTCAATATCTCAGCTCTGGAAGGGTCTAGAGCCTCCATTTTTGCACTCAGATCTAAGTCCATGGCCCTCTATCAGAATCCAGAGTTTCAAGAAAATCAAAATTTTGACCAAAAAAAAAACAACAGTGGTACCCCTTACGTTTTTTTTTCGGGTCAAAATTTTGATTTTCTTGAAACTCTGGATTCTGATAGAGGGCCATGTGACTTAGATCTGAGTGCAAAAATGGAGGCTCTGAGACCCTTCCAGAGCTGAGATATTTAGATATTTATAATGGCATACAGAGCTGAGATATTGAGATATTTACAATGGCATAAATGCTACATGAAATCTCAATATCTCAGCTCTGGAAGGGTCTAGAGCCTTCATTTTTGCACTCAGATCTAAGTCCCATGGCCCTCTATCAGAATCCCAGAGTTTCAAGAAAATCAAAATTTTGACCCGAAAAAAAACGTACAGTGGTACCCCTTACGTTTTTTTTTCGGGTCAAAATTTTGATTTTCTTGAAACTCTGGATTCTGATAGAGGGCCATGGGACTTAGATCTGAGTGCAAAAATGGAGGCTCTGAGACCCTTCCAGAGCTGAGATATTTAGATATTTATAATGGCATACAGAGCTGAGATATTGAAGATATTTACAATGGCATAAATGCTACGTGAAATCTCAATATCTCAGCTCTGCAAGGGTCTAGAGCCTCCATTTTTGCACTCAGATCTAAGTCCATGGCCCTCTATCAGAATCCAGAGTTTCAAGAAAATCAAAATTTTGACCCCGAAAAAAAAACGTACAGGGGTACCACTGTCGTTTTTTTTTCGGGTCAAAATTTTGATTTTCTTGAAACTCTGGATTCTGATAGAGGGCCATGGGACTTAGATCTGAGTGCAAAAATGGAGGCTCTAGACCCTTCCAGAGCTGAGATATTGAGATCTCACGTAGCATTTATGCCATTGTAAATATCTCAATATCTCAGCTCTGTATGCCATTATAAATATCTAAATATCTCAGCTCTGGAAGGGTCTAGAGCCTCCATTTTTGCACTCAGATTTAAGTCCCATGGCCCTCTATCAGAATCCAGAGTTTCAAGAAAATCAAAATTTTGACCCGAAAAAAAAACGTAAGGGGTACCACTGTACGTTTTTTTTTTCGGGTCAAAATTTTGATTTTCTTGAAACTCTGGATTCTGATAGAGGGCCATGGGACTTAGATCTGAGTGCAAAAATGGAGGCTCTAGACCCTTCCAGAGCTGAGATATTTAGATATTTATAATGGCATACAGAGCTGAGATATTGAGATATTTACAATGGCATAAATGCTACGTGAAATCTCAATATCTCAGCTCTGGAAGGTATTAGAGCCTCCATTTTTGCACTAGATCTAAGTCCCATGGCCCTCTATCAGAATCCAGAGTTTCAAGAAAATCAAAATTTTGACCCGAAAAAAAAACGTACAGTGGTACCCCTGTACGTTTTTTTTCGGGTCAAAATTTTGATTTTCTTGAAACTCTGGATTCTGATCAGAGGGCCATGGGACTTAGATCTGAGTGCAAAAATGGAGGCTCTAGACCCTTCCAGAGCTGAGATATTGAGATTTCACGTAGCATTTATGCCATTGTAAATATCTCAATATCTCAGCTCTGTATGCCATTATAAATATCTAAATATCTCAGCTCTGGAAGGGTCTAGAGCCTCCATTTTTGCACTCAGATCTAAGTCCCATGGCCCTCTATCAGAATCCAGAGTTTCAAGAAAATCAAAATTTTGACCCGAAAAAAAAACGTACAGTGGTACCACTGTCGTTTTTTTTGAGGTCAAAATTTTGATTTTCTTGAAACTCTGGATTCTGATAGAGGGCCATGGGACTTAGATCTGAGTGCAAAAATGGAGGCTCTAGACCCTTCCAGAGCTGAGATATTTAGATATTTATAATGGCATACAGAGCTGAGATATTGAGATATTTACAATGGCATAAATGCTACGTGAAATCTCAATATCTCAGCTCTGAAGGTCTAGAGCCTCCATTTTTGCACTCAGATCTAAGTCACATGGCCCTCTATCAGAATCCAGAGTTTCAAGAAAATCAAAATTTTGACCCGAAAAAAAACGACAGTGGTACCACTTCGTTTTTTTTTTCGGGTCAAAATTTTGATTTTCTTGAAACTCTGGATTCTGATAGAGGGCCATGTGACTTAGATCTGAGTGCAAAAATGGAGGCTCTAGACCCTTCCAGAGCTGAGATATTGAGATTTCACGTAGCATTTATGCCATTGTAAATATCTCAATATCTCAGCTCTGTATGCCATTATAAATATCTAAATATCTCAGCTCTGGAAGGGTCTAGAGCCTCCATTTTTGCACTCAGATCTAAGTCCCATGGCCCTCTATCAAAATCCAGAGTTTCAAGAAAATCAAAATTTTGACCCAAAAAAAACGTAAGGGGTACCACTGTCGTTTTTTTCGGGTCAGAATTTTGATTTTCTTGAAACTCTGGATTCTGATAGAGGGCCATGGGACTTAGATCTGAGTGCAAAAATGGAGGCTCTAGACCCTTCCAGAGCTGAGATATTGAGATTTCACGTAGCATTTATGCCATTGTAAATATCTCAATATCTCAGCTCTGTATGCCATTATAAATATCTAAATATCTCAGCTCTGGAAGGGTCTAGAGCCTCCATTTTGCACTCAGATCTAAGTCCCATGGCCCTCTATCGGAATCCAGAGTTTCAAGAAAATCAAAATTTTGACCCGAAAAAAAAACGTAAGGGGTACCACTGTACGTTTTTTTTTCGGGATCAAAATTTTGATTTTCTTGAAACTCTGGATTCTGATAGAGGGCCATGTGACTTAGATCTGAGTGCAAAAATGGAGGCTCTAGACCCTTCCAGAGCTGAGATATTGAGATCTCACGTAGCATTTATGCCATTGTAAATATCTCAATATCTCAGCTCTGTATGCCATTATAAATATCTAAATATCTCAGCTCTGGAAGGGTCTAGAGCCTCCATTTTTGCACTCAGATCTAAGTCCCATGGCCCTCTATCAGAATCCAGAGTTTCAAGAAAATCAAAATTTTGACCCGAAAAAAAAACGTAAGGGGTACCACTGTCGTTTTTTTTTTCGGGTCAAAATTTTGATTTTCTTGAAACTCTGGATTCTGATAGAGGGCCATGTGACTTAGATCTGAGTGCAAAAATGGAGGCTCTAGACCCTTCCAGAGCTGAGATATTGAGATTTCACGTAGCATTTATGCCATTGTAAATATCTCAATATCTTAGCTCTGTATGCCATTATAAATATCTAAATATCTCAGCTCTGGAAGGGTCTAGAGCCTCCATTTTGCACTCAGATCTAAGTCCCATGGCCCTCTATCAGAATCCAGAGTTTCAAGAAAATCAAAATTTTGACCCGAAAAAAAAACGTAAGGGGTACCACTGTCGTTTTTTTTTTCGGGTCAAAATTTTGATTTTTCTTGAAACTCTGGATTCTGATAGAGGGCCATGGGACTTAGATCTGAGTGCAAAAATGGAGGCTCTAGACCCTTCCAGAGCTGAGATATTTAGATATTTATAATGGCATACAGAGCTGAGATATTGAGATATTTACAATGGCATAAATGCTACGTGAGATCTCAATATCTCAGCTCTGGAAGGGTCTTAGAGCCTCCATTTTTGCACTCAGATCTAAGTCCCATGGCCCTCTATCAGAATCCAGAGTTTCAAGAAAATCAAAATTTTGACCCGAAAAAAAAAACGACAGTGGTACCCCTTACGCTTTTTTTCGGGTCAAAATTTTGATTTTCTTGAAACTCTGGATTCTGATAGAGGGCCATGTGACTTAGATCTGAGTGCAAAAATGGAGGCTCTAGACCCTTCCAGAGCTGAGATATTGAGATTTCACGTAGCATTTATGCCATTGTAAATATCTCAATATCTCAGCTCTGTATGCCATTATAAATATCTAAATATCTCAGCTCTGGAAGGGTCTAGAGCCTCCATTTTTGCACTCAGATCTAAGTCCCATGGCCCTCTATCAGAATCCAAGTTTCAAGAAAATCAAAATTTTGACCCGAAAAAAAACGTAAGGGGTACCACTGTCGTTTTTTTTTCGGGTCGAAATTTTGATTTTCTTGAAACTCTGGATTCTGATAGAGGGCCATGGGACTTAGATCTGAGTGCAAAAATGGAGGCTCTAGACCCTTCCAGAGCTGAGATATTGAGATTTCACGTAGCATTTATGCCATTGTAAATATCTCAATATCTCAGCTCTGTATGCCATTATAAATATCTAAATATCTCAGCTCTGGAAGGGTCTAGAGCCTCCATTTTGCACTCAGATCTAAGTCCCATGGCCCTCTATCAGAATCCAGAGTTTCAAGAAAATCAAAATTTTGACCCGAAAAAAAAACGTAAGGGGTACCACTGTCGTTTTTTTTTCGGGTCAGAAATTTTGATTTTCTTGAAACTCTGGATTCTGATAGAGGGCCATGTGACTTTAGATCTGAGTGCAAAAATGGAGGCTCTAGACCCTTCCAGAGCTGAGATATTGAGATTTCACGTAGCATTTATGCCATTGTAAATATCTCAATATCTCAGCTCTGTATGCCATTATAAATATCTAAATATCTCAGCTCTGGAAGGGTCTAGAGCCTCCATTTTTGCACTCAGATCTAAGTCCCATGGCCCTCTATCAGAATCCAGAGTTTCAAGAAAATCAAAATTTTGACCCGAAAAAAAAACGTAAGGGGTACCACTGTCGTTTTTTTTCCGGGTCAAAATTTTGATTTTCTTGAAACTCTGGATTCTGATAGAGGGCCATGGGACTTAGATCTGAGTGCAAAAATGGAGGCTCTAGACCCTTCCAGAGCTGAGATATTTAGATATTTACAATGGCATAAATGCTACGTGAAATCTCAATATCTCAGCTCTGGAAGGGTCTAGAGCCTCCATTTTTGCACTCAGATCTAAGTCACATGGCCCTCTATCAGAATCCAGAGTTTCAAGAAATCAAAATTTTGACCCGAAAAAAAACGACAGTGGTACCCCTTACGTTTTTTTTTTGGGTCAAAATTTTGATTTTCTTGAAACTCTGGATTCTGATAGAGGGCCATGTGACTAGATCTGAGTGCAAAAATGGAGGCTCTAGACCCTTCCAGAGCTGAGATATTTAGATATTTATAATGGCATACAGAGCTGAGATATTGAGATATTTACAATGGCATAAATGCTACGTGAGATCTCAATATCTCAGCTCTGGAAGGGTCTAGAGCCTCCATTTTTGCACTCAGATTAAGTCCCATGGCCCTCTATAATTCAGAGTTTCAAGAAAATCAAAACTTTGACCCTAAAAAAAAACGACAGTGGTACCCCTTACGTTTTTTTTTTTGGGTCAAAATTTTGATTTTCTTGAAACTCTGGATTCTGATAGAGGGCCATGTGACTTAGATCTGAGTGCAAAAATGGAGGCTCTAGACCCTTCCAGAGCTGAGATATTGAGATCTCACGTAGCATTTATGCCATTGTAAATATCTCAATATCTCAGCTCTGTATGCCATTATAAATATCTAAATATCTCAGCTCTGGAAGGGTCTAGAGCCTCCATTTTTGCACTCAGATCTAAGTCCCATGGCCCTCTATCAGAATCCAGAGTTTCAAGAAAATCAAAATTTTGACCCGAAAAAAAAAACGTAAGGGGTACCACTGTCGTTTTTTTTTTGGGTCAAAATTTTGATTTTCTTGAAACTCTGGATTCTGATAGAGGGCCATGTGACTTAGATCTGAGTGCAAAAATGGAGGCTCTAGACCCTTCCAGAGCTGAGATATTGAGATTTCACATAGCATTTATGCCATTGTAAATATCTCAATATCTCAGCTCTGTATGCCATTATAAATATCTCAATATCTCAGCTCTGGAAGGGTCTAGAGCCTCCATTTTTGCACTCAGATCTAAGTCCCATGGCCCTCTATCAGAATCCAGAGTTTCAAGAAAATCAAAATTTTGACCCGAAAAAAAAACGTAAGGGGTACCACTGTCGTTTTTTTTGGGTCAAAATTTTGATTTTCTTGAAACTCTGGATTCTGATAGAGGGCCATGGGACTTAGATCTGAGTGCAAAAATGGAGGCTCTAGACCCTTCCAGAGCTGAGATATTGAGATCTCATGTAGCATTTATGCCATTGTAAATATCTCAATATCTCAGCTCTGTATGCCATTATAAATATCTAAATATCTCAGCTCTGGAAGGGTCTTAGAGCCTTCATTTTTGCACTCAGATCTAAGTCCCATGGCCCTCTATCAGAATCCAGAGTTTCAAGAAAATCAAAATTTTGACCCGAAAAAAAAATAAGGGGTACCACTGTCGTTTTTTTTTGGGTCAAAATTTTGATTTTCTTGAAACTCTGGATTCTGATAGAGGGCCATGTGACTTAGATCTGAGTGCAAAAATGGAGGCTCTAGACCCTTCCAGAGCTGAGATATTGAGATATTCACAGTAGCATTTATGCCATTGTAAATATCTCAGATATCTACAGCTGGCATAAATGCCATTATAAATATCTAAATATCTCAGCTCTGGAAGGGTTTAGAGCCTCCATTTTGCACTCAGATCTAAGTCCCATGGCCCTCTATCAGAATTCGAGAAGTTTCAAGAAAATCAAATTCTGACCCAAAAAAAAAAACGACAGTGGTACCCCTGTACGTTTTTTTTTCGGGTCAAAATTTTGATTTTCTTGAAACTCTGGATTCTGATAGAGGGCCATGGGACTTAGATCTGAGTGCAAAAATGGAGGCTCTGAGACCCATCCAGAGCTGAGATATTGAGATATTTATAATGGCTCAATATCTCAGTATGTCCCAAATATCTCATAAATATCTCAATATCTCAGCTCTGGAAGGGTCTAGAGCCTCCATTTGCACTCAGGTTTAAGTCCATGGCCCTCTATCAGAATCCAGAGTTTCAAGAAACTTTTTTTTTTCGCACAAAAAAAAACATAAGGGGTACCACTGTCGTTTTTTTTTTTTTGTGTGCGAAAAAGTTTCTTGAAAACTCTGGATTCTGATAGAGGGCCATGGGACTTAGACCTGAGTGCAAAATGGAGGCTCTAGACCCTTCCAGAGCTTAGATATTGAGATCCCATGTAGCATTTATGCCATTATAAATATCTCAATATCTCAGCTCTGAAAGGGTCTAGAGCCTCCATTTTGCACTTCAGGTTAAATCTCATGGCCTCTCATCCGAATTGAGAGTTTCAAGAGATCAGAGCAACTCAAAATTTTCGACCCGAAAAAAAAAACGACAGTGGTATCCCTTACGTTTTTTTTATGCTAAAAATAAGTTTCTCCAATCCTCTTGAAACTCTGGATTCCTGATAGAGGGCCATGGGACTTAGACCTGAGTGCAAAAATGCAAGACTCTAGACCCTTCCAGAGCTGAGATATTGAGATATTTATAATGGCATAAATGCTACGTGGGATCTCAATATCTCAGCTCTGGAAGGGTCTAGAGCTCAGACCCTTCCAGAGCTGAGATATTGGGATCCCACGTAGCATTTATGCCATTATAAATACAGTTAACGTGGTTTTAACGTCGATGTAATACATTGTTTTAGCGTACCTTTTGCTTAAACAAGGAGCTGGGGGACGCCGGAAAAATCATTAGGCTACTTCATTAAAAACTTGACATTTAGATGTTATTTTCGGCGTGGATCAAGGCAAATGAATGATTTTCACCTTGAAAATAATAAATGTTTTTTGCATGTTAAATAATAGAACATTTCTCAGTGATCGTCAATAAAACAAAATTCCATTTTCTTGGTTTAATGAAAAGCAATTATGGCAGAGGCGATTGTGTGTAGAATAGGTCAACATTCGGGGATCTCTCCACTGGAACGCGTTAACGAAAACGTGTAAGTTTTACGTTTGAGAGGGTTAAACCGTGACATCTAACACGTTTTCAAAATGAACCAACGTGATTTTTTCACGTGGTGTGTTATCCAAGCATTAATGGCAGGGAAAGACACGTTCTGAGGTGTTTCTCCCTCATTTTTGCTCCGGTCTTGATTGTGGCATTTTTTTTTTGAGGTTTTGTGTAGTAGGCTATTCCTTGTTTCTTTTATGAATTTAAAAAACTCTGCCTCTGTATTGTCCAAACCATCAGTGTACTTTTGTGTTCATTCGTTTCCCCTTATTTAATGCATAGGCCTAATAGCATAATGAAAAATTTACGGTTGTTGTATTTTTAAAACGCAAAGTTGAACACCAAAATTTTAATTTGAACTGTATGCAAAAGTATAAGCCCTATAGATGAATTTTCAGATATTTGTTTGATTTTTGCTCCTTTATTAAACATTTAAAATATTTCACAAATTAATATGGAAAAAATTGAAATTTTACTGGTTTTATGAGGCCAAATTAGAACCTGGAAATGATATTTTCCCCGCAGTGCTGAATGAGAAGAGCTCGTAACCACAGCCTACAGAAAGGTGATTTATAGGTGAGTTATAGGCTAAATGTGTCTGAAACAATAATGAGGCATTTTTAATTGTTTATTAATAAACTATTGTTATCTAAATCAGATTCGGATGCACCTTTAGTGGGAAATACATAATTAACTACAGAATTACATAGTCAGAAGATATTACTGGCTTTTTATTTCGAAATTGTTTTAAATGTCCAATTTAAAACGAACAAATTCGAATGTGGTGGCTGTTTCAGTTCTTGCGCTCCAGTTCACGGAGTTCATGAAGCGCGCCTGATTGTTTAATTTATTTTAGAAAAGCACAACGTTTTCTTGTTATTGTGAGTTTGCAAAATAAATGTATTTGCGAATAATGTATTATTATTTTCTGTATGACCAGAAATGAAAATGAGTATTTTAAGTTGTTTCCACTGTTGAAAGGAAACTGCAAGTGTTCTTATGGGCATCTCACAGGCATCCAGTGCATGCTCCACACTCCGCACACACACTGGATATGCGTCAAAATATTGTGTTTATTTGGGCTTTGTTCCTTTTTTGGATAAAGTCGTCTTTGCACATGTAGCCTAATAAAATGTTACAATAATGTTGATGATTATTATTATTAGGACTATTATTTGCGGACACGGACCCAAAACACATTAAATGCAGTTTTGTGAAATATTCCTTTTTTTAAATTGCGGAGTTTTTGCGAAAATGGTCGTGTTTCCAATGTGCGTATTTTCAATTGCCAATTTCAGTTTGAAAGGTAATGGAAACGCGCCTAACTGCTCTGTCCTTACCACTGATTAATTTCGTTTCAAATGGGGTCCAATCAGTTATTAAAGGTGTTAAAAGTTAACTCTTGTGTGTCTGTATCTCGAGGTTGCGGCTCGCACACTATGGTTAACCGAGTACTAACCGCTTAAGGGCCTCTGTTAACGGTTAATGAAAAACTTGAAAACTTGCAGCCCTATATATATATATATGCACGCAACAAACTGAAAGAATTGTTTATGCTGCATTTATTTTGTCAATGGATAAATACAAGTCACAATATTATCTGTTGTAACTACAAAGACATTGCAGGCATAAATCAGTTTTAAAAGAAACAGCAGTACATTAAACAGCAGCAACGTTTCAGTCTTCGGATTAAGTGTACTAATGAGAGAGTACAAATGACAGCAGTAAAGTGCAGTAAAGTTTACAATAGTCAAAATAAACATATTACCACTGTCCAGTCTGGAAAGTGCATTTTAGTGTGGTTTATGTTTATTATGATTCATATTTAAAATGCATTCTGTTCAGATTTCAGAATTCGACAATGAAATTTCCATATTTACCACAACTTTCCTCTGTGATGTTTACTGACCAAAGATTTCCTCAAAATTGACCAGCTGCTTGATCTGCTCAGTTTGCATGGAGTGTCGTCTTAACAGACTCTCTCTTGTTCTTGAGATCTCTGGGATGGCTCGGGGCAATTGGGACAAAATGCCTCAATCCAGGAACAATAGGTGAAGTTCCTGCCACAGGCTTGCTTCCACTGTTGGCTCCAACACTGGTATTGACTTTGATATCTGGAATTGGTGCATGTGGGTTAAGAGGTGGCAGATAACCAGGACGGGTTTGTGAGATATGGTCTAGGAGTAGAGCTCCAGATCCCCTCCGCTCCAGCATCGCCGGGCTCCTCCTCTGAACGACACTCTCCAGAGACTCTCTGGATCCAGAGAGAGTGGAGGAGCGGCTGGTAACAAGCTTGCGTTTCTCCGTTCCCCCAGTTCCTCCTCCTCCTTTAGTCTTCCCAAGGTCTTCAGAGGGTTGGCTCCCAAATTGAGGCAACTGAGAGTCAGAACTGTAATGGTCCATTCCGAAGTTGCGGCGACGAAACACATTGCACAGGCTTGAAACAGCCAGGTTGGGAAGACACTCTGGGCCCCGGTCCACAGGTGCAGTGTCTGAGATGGATGCCTGCTTGAGGTTCTGATGTGAGGAAGAATGCGGTAACAACTCACCATCGTAGGACATTTTTCTACTGAGCCATTTCTGTTCTTTTGTTAGTTCTCTTTCAGATGTTGTCTCAAAGGCTCTAAGCAGACCAGTAGAGTCTTTGACGTCAATGCTTTGGTGCCGCGCTACCGTCGCTCTCGGTAGAGGTCTGCTACCATTGTACCCAAATGAGAGCTCCTCTTCGGGGGTGATATCTAGAAGCTCCTCGGTCAAGGATGAGGACTTGCTTTGCTGTAGGAGCAGAGAAGGTGGGATCTTCAGCCAGGGCTCTGAGTTAAGCCTCTGTAGATGCAGCAGCTTCACCACACTAGCCACTTGCAGAGGGCTTGAATCTTGAGTCGGTGATGCTGGCTTGGATGTGGAAAGAGTTGGAGTGGATCCCAGGGTCTCAGATTGGTTGTTGGTGGGAGGTGAGATATACGGGGTAAAAGATTAATTTCAGAGGGGCACATACATGACGCAGAGGCACAGTGCAACCGGTCCTCAAGATTTGGAGGTGGTGGTACATTCAGATACTGCTTGGTCATTTGTCTTCCAGAGGGTAGCTTGTCTGTTGTAATGATGATGACTTCTTTGCCCTTGGCCTTGCAGGTGTCTAGTAGTACTCTCAGTGCATCTTTGTCTCCAGCGTTAACTGCGTAGACCAGAGCAGAGGAACCATTGTGGTCCTCTAAACTCGGGTCAGCTCCACTGGAGAGCAGAAGCGACAGCACCTCATCTCCCGCCCGCTCTATGCAGGCATGCATTAGAGCTGTCTTACCAGACTTATCCTGAATGTTGGGGTCTGCACCATTTTCAAGAAGATACCTGTTGAGAAGAAGATTGGTTCATTAGAGTGAGCTCATAGAGGAAGGGATAAATGAGCCAATCAGAGTGTCCACAATAAAAAAAAAATTAATAATATAAAACATGTACCAAGATATATCCTATTATAGGTATACTTGTGTGATTTTAAAAAAAAAAACCTTTATGCCATTTTCAACATTGGATTTGATTGCTCGTGGTATTACCATCAAGTAAAAATGGTAATCTCATCCCAAAAATTAGGGTCAGGAAGACGTTTTAATAGAAGTCTAATGCTCTCCAAAACTAGATTCATTTGATCAGAAATTCTAAATTGTTTATTAACAAAGTTCAGGAGGAGCATGCTCAGATAATTAACAAAAATGGAGAGCACTCAGCAATCAACGATAAGAGTGTATATATATGTATATGTGTATTTATATATATATATATATATATATATCTGTATATATATATATTCAGAAGTCTCACCTCAATTCGTTGACATTTTAGCAGTATACCTCCACCACCCCTTCTCCACACTTCTAGCCCTAACCATTTACATACGGTCAGAGTACTTTGGGTTTGGGCCGAACTCCAAGCTCGGAGCCCTCCCAAGGACAGGACAGCATGCCAAATAAGTGTGAACTCATGTGAATTTTGTGAAATGTTGAAGGCAAAACTGAATTATCAGAAGGAATTACTCCAGTCTTCTTAATGTGTCCTTGCTGAATAAAGGAATTATAAATAAAAAAAATCGTATGTACACCAAACTTTTGAAATGTAATGCATCTTCAAAGGTAAAACTTATATATATATATTTCGGCATGTGCCGAAAGTGATCGCTTGCGAGCCTACGTCACTCTTTGTTTATACAGAGATTTCGGAAGTTTTACCTTTCACTAAACATATTTAGATATACGGGAAACCACAATGGAAGATGATTTCGGCATATCTAAATATGTTTAGTAAAAGGTAAAACAACGTCACATGCAAAGCGATCACTTCCGCCGTAACATTGAACTGATTCAGTTCGGTCCAGTTGGAAATTGCTCAACTGATTCAGATCACTTGGGCGTCACTGTGATTACAGGAGGTAAAAACGATATAAATACTGTTCGTTTTCTCACACAAACCGCTCGTTTCGTGTCTTAGGCCATCAATGTGTACTTACATTTACAAGTCATTAAATCATGTTTAATTTTGACTTCTCTGTGCATGCTTTTTTGGTGAACCCCTTAGCCTCCAGTGTATGACTGATAGACAACGGTTTGACTGAAAAATGTCAAAATTGAAAATACTGTGGAAACAAAGACAACTACATCTTGGATGCCCTTGAGGTAAGCTAAAACATATCAAAAATTTATTTCAAAGTGAACTATTCCTTTAAGAGACTTATTGACCCTCATGCAATAATGAGGTTCAGTAGAGAAACTTTTTGTTAGAAATATTAAAAATTATATATATATATATATATATATATATATATATATATATATATATATATACAGTTCATATATATAATGCCAAATTGCTTCAGCTTTTGAATGAATCAGATGAATAATGATATTCATTTCAGAAATTAAAAATATACTCATGCAAGAGTCAATGTGTGTATGAACTGAATTTTTATGTACTTTTAAAAAAAAAAACCTAATATCTAAGTATTATTGTACAATCAGCTAATCAACTTACAGGAGACCCACCTGATGATCTTGGGTTTTGGCACACTCTGAGCATCTGCATGGTGACTTTTGCAGGCCACCATCAGTGGAGCTTCTCCCCTCTCATTGCTTTCATTAATGTAAGCCCCTCCTTCCAGCAGCAGGCGCGTCAACCTCAGGCGGCACAGATACACTGCTTTCAGCAAAGAGTTTCCACCCGTGCGCACCTCTGTTGAGTCCTCCATGATTATGTGGTGGTATGACCGTTGAGAGGCTAATGTCGGGTTGGCTCAGTGGGTCATAGGAGCTGATTTCTTTATTGGCTTCTGTCAGGGAAGAAAAGGAGAGCATACTTTATCAGAACCAGAGTTTTTTCAAGGTTTTGACTTAAGTGTCTGCTTTTTATCCAATTCATTCGCATCAAAGCAAACCTGATGTCTCTTTGACATTGAAATGTGCTTTCCCTCTTCGCCTCAGAAAAATATGCCAAAGAGGTTTCCTGCTCTAATCTAGCGCCTCTGGCCATTCATCGGGTAGACACTAATGTGAAGATGACTAGGTAGGTGGCGTGTCTAGGTGGTACTTGACAAGAAGACATAAGAATACTGAATTAGTTATCTAACCCCTATTACATAATATGAATTACTCTTTCTATTATATGTTTTGTCTAATTTTTACCTGCCATTATGCAGCATAGTCTATGTTTAATAAAAGTTAAACTCAATCGACAGTGCTGTTAACATTATGTTGATAAACAGAATAATTAATTCCAACCTGGGCCTCCTTTTCTTTAAAGAACAAAGATCTGGTTTACAGTGAGACTATCAATCAGAAGTGAATGTCATTAAAATAATGAGAACAACTTTAAGGTTCAAGCAACAATTATAATACGGTTTAACAGAAGGATCAATGTAAGTGTTTTTTATAAATCTTCTAAAAACCAGCCCCATTTACTTCTAGTTCCCTTGCCCATATAATCTTTAAGCTAATAAGGTTAAGTGTAATTGGCTTGCTGTCCACAGTTGAGGGACTCGAAGAAGCAGCTTCAACCCGAGTTTAGTTACCCGCTGGTGGGACTACTAATGCTCTTGGATGATGAGTGGTAGCAAGATGTCTAAATTATGTTGGTTGGGGAGGTGAGAGGGATGCCAAAAAGCTGATGCCAGAGCAAGGTGATTATATGCATATAATATGAGCTCCGGCAGTTACTTGAAAGATTAGATGGGTTCACTCCTCTTGAAATGACATTGTGAACTTCACTAAGTGCATTGCTATAACCTTGATTTAAAGAAAGAAGAAAGCTTGAATGAAAAGGACAGAGATGGTTTAAAATTATCATGCTGTCGATTAAGCTTAATTTTTACAGTACGTTTGTGTACTTTTAAATTCGCATGTGTATTTGTGATGTCTTAAAGGGATAGTTCACCCCAAAAAAGAAATAATTTACTCAGTCTCAAGTTGTTCCAAACCTTCTCTTCTGCTGAACACAGAATATACATTTTGCAGAATAATGGAAACCAAACAGTTGATGGGCCTCATTGACTTCCAAAAAAAAAAAAAAATAGGGTTCATTGGGGTTCCATATATACTTTTATGCTAAAAAAGGTTCTATAATGACAAGAAAGAACCCTTTTGGCACAAAGGTTCTTTATAGGCTATTATTCATTCATATATTACATTATTCTGCAACATTTTGTAGTTGTAATTAAATTATTGTTCGTTAAACTGTTGTAGTAACTTAATATAACATTTTAATCATGCTGATTTTGGAGGAGAAATACTTAAATGACACTCTTCGTGTGATATTGATTAATTAAAATGATATAAATATATACATTTTCTAACCCTCTTATTTTGAATTTTGGGATCATTTAAATGCATTCATAAATCTTCTGATATGTTCTTCAATATTATGAAACATTTAATCTGTAAAGGACAAAACAAATGATAATGAATGAACCCAAAAGATTCCATATAGAACCTTTTTCCTCGTTACAAAGAACCCTAAAAGGTTCTTATTATTGAATCCTTAAAAAAAGGTTCTGTATAGAACCTTTAAGGGGTTCCAAATATATAGCACTGATAGAACCTTTTCTTATAAGAGTGAGTTTAAAAAATATACTATTGGTCAATAGGGCCATTAACTGTTTGTTTACCAACATTCTTTTGGTATTGTATATCAAGATTCAATAAATATCTCATTTTGTGGTTAACAGAAGAAAGTAACTCATACAGGTTTGGAACAACTAGAGGGTGAGTACATGATGACAGTTTCTTTTTAGCTTTGGATTAACTATCCCTTTAAGCAGCCTGCAGCAGGCATGCACAGTCTGTTCTTATAAGAGCAATAGCAGTGTTTTTGTCAGTAGGTTGAAATTCAATAGCTTGAGGCAATCTGAATTGCCACACAGAATGAAGACATTCCTTTATAAAGTCTATTGTGCATGTGGCCTTGTTCTCTTAACTCAAAGTGCAGTAGCAGTGCACTCTTTATTTAACAAACAGCGAGCGCGAGACTGCCTCACTCAGGTTTATAAATGTGAATTCACTTGAGTTGAGGCAAGATGAGTAAGGAAATTAATCTTTTTGTGTCCTCCAACAAAATGAAAAGGATGAAAACATGGGCTGACACGCTCATGGTAGCTTTACTTAGCAGTGAAAGCTGCATGTAATAAATGCTCTATTAGAGAGTGCGTCAGCACCGTGGATAAATGTTTTCTTTAAAAAGCACACGCATGCAGATTATAATACTTTTACACCTAACTTTAATAGCTTTAATTATGTCTGCCTTTCCTGAACTAGAGCCTCCTCGTCTCTTTCTCTCTTGCGTGTGATGTTTATTATGCTAATAAACCACTTTGACCTGACAGTTTGGCTTTTGAAATCAAGTTGTAACAGACAGGCTAAAGTCTTGATTGGTCTGGTACAAGCACACTGCCTGATGCCTGCAGGACATCTCGGTTCAAGCTGCTAATTCCTACAGCTCCCTGGGCTGGCATTTAAAACCACAGCTTTGTGTGCCATTCCCCTAGTCTTCAATCGCCCTCAGGGAACAGAGAGAATTTTTAATGACAGGCCTCTCTCCCTCTGTTGCTGCCTCGTGCTAAAAAGCATGGAGCAAATGAGGCCCAAAACAGATGAGGGTGGTGATTGTTGCAGGAGCAGTGCTGAAGTGGAGCACCAAACAGACCACTCCACGCACCTGTGTGCATCTGATTCATGCCAGATCACGCAATGCTTAATTCTCCTTGCAAATGGTGGGCTGAATTTGTCCCTCTCAAAACACCTGCAGCGAAAATGAAAACGCACTCTCTGTGACATCAACTGATAAATAGATAAGAATAGTTTTCGTGTCTTGATTAATGAGGGTAATGTGCTTTCGAGATTTGCCAGAATAATAAATTATGAGCTTCCTCAGCTGATATAGATACATTACCATGTCCATATAGATTAATTATGCTAAACAGTGAAAGCAGCAAACAGTAGTCCCTTTACTTAGCATTTTGTTTTGGTTAATTCGGAAATTAATTATTTGCATGATGTATTTAAAGCTGATTTGTTTATTTTTAATTTATTTGTACTGTAATATGATTGTTTTAAAATAAATTAAATTTTATACCCAATCATGTGTACTTATTACATGAACTTCAGTTGATATGTAGGCCTACATAAATATTTTTTGCTTAATCATTTTATTTAATTTTCTTTAATTAAACGTAAAAGAACCTTACTTGAAATCCAATATATAATAGAGATGATTTTCAGAAACAACGGACATTGTTGTTGTTTTAACACACACATATATGTATGTCTATGTGTATATTTTAGAGAAACAATGGCCATTGTTTCCAAAATCATCTAAAGATGCTATTTCGTGTGAACTATTTTTACTCTTATTTTTATAGAACAGATCCAAGGTCAACACCAATAAAAAAAGCTATATCCACTCACATCATACCGTAAGACCAACAGCATCACAAATCTAAAAAAGTCTGCAAGAAATCCTTCATATTAACTTATTAACACATAAAAATGTCATTATACAGCATAAAAAGATAAAGTTTTGTATTTTATTTTAAAAAAGTATGCATGTTCTTAAAAGAGATTAAATGATGTCCTTACCTTGTATAAACCAATCACTGCTCTAGATTTCCAATAGCTTGTTCCTGTAGCATGTCATCTTTGTAAATAGACGAGTAATCCTGGGGTGAGACTAAAGCTGGAGCTTGAAGAGGGAGATGAGCATGTGGAGATGTGCACTCACTGAAGGTGAATCAAAGAGTGGCATAGATACAGGAGAGAGAAAGAGAACAAGTGCCTGTGCTCAGCATAGACCAAGTCCCTGTGTATCAGGAGGACAGTCAAGCTTAATAGAGCAAAGTGACGCCAGTCCCAGCACATCCAGCGTCAGTAAGTGATAGCTCCATTATTCTCACATTGCGAAGGAGTTATTGAACTCATATGCAGAGGTTGTGCGCAGACCCTCATTTGTTCCTATCTCTGATGCCAACATGATCGCACGATGATGGCACCTATTGTGCAATTACATCATTATGACACAACTGTCTCGCCTTTGAGGCAGCAGTTGCTCCTGAGGAGTGTATTGATCTGTTTGAGTGATGCAGTCACTATTTATAAAACTGCAATGATGGCACTGAAGGGCCAAAAATACGACTCCCAATGGATTAAAAATGGGAAAAAAAGTTCCAATTGATAATAAAAAGACAAATTAAACAGCCCTCTATTAAGAGCCCTCTCTTTTACCTTTTAATCTAAATGGCAACTTGAATAAGCTTATGAAGTGCAAACCCTTGTCAAGTCTCTAGATACTGTGTGTACCCTGAAAATATATCTTAGTGCCACTTAAGGTGCATGACATGTGCTGGGTAATTGGAATTCCAGTCAGGTTTATTTCAGCCTGTCCGTAAACACGCTTGGTACATTAGGCTGACATATCAAAAACAATCAGCTTAAAAAGGTTGTGCCTGATTGCAGCATTTGGCTTTTTAAAATGGGGGTCATGAAGGAGTTTGTGGGTAAGTCTGAAAGCTTTAGTATTGTGACTCTTCTCTGAACTATTGTCAATCAGCCAGTCCGAGGATGAAACACAACATGCATATTCATGAAGCAGTCCGATCTTCAGACTGGCGTAATAGCAGACACTTCAGTTGCTATTGGATATGGAGATGAGCAGGTTGTCTTTTGCAGTTGGCAAGACGAAGAATAATTAAGTTGATAGCAGATGTGGAAATGACAATTTACTACTATCAAATTTAGGTATATTGTTTTCTGAACATCTAAAATTATGGCCCAGAAACAAAATCTGATAGAGATGACTTACTGTATTGACTGGTGGCCAATCTTCAGATTTTACATTCCATCAGTAAGAGCAGAGTGTAAAGGTAGAATTAGCAATAGCACAATATCACATCTGCACACAAAACATTGCAATTCACACAATGAGAGACATATCAGAGTTCAAATTAGGACAAATATTTGGTGTGGGTCTTTCTGACTCACCTGTGTGACCAGGACACCCAGTCTTTGCGGTGTATCAAGAGCTATGGTATGCAAGGTAAAGATATTATATTATACTTGTCAGACAAGTCTGACATTATTCAGGCATGACAGTAACTACAACTATCAACATCCAATAAACATTAGGATACACTCGCAACAAAAATCTCACACATTATACATTAAACTTTACAGTGCACCTTACCCCAGCAAATAAATTTAGGTTCTGGAAGCGTTAGTTTTTGGTTCCCAGGAAGTTCTTAGAACTTTCCCTTGAGGTTAAGGGAACGTTCTCAGAACATTCTCCTAACGTTATGAAAAAGGAACCTAAAAATAACCTACATGGAATGTTCCTATAATGTTCTTGTTTGGTTCCCCAAAAAAATAACCTCATGGGACCATTCGGGAACATCAGGGGAACGTTCTGTGTTTGCTGGGACACTCCTATACTATGCTTATAGAATTACAACAATACAACACCTTTGCTTATACTGTGGATTTTTGATTGAGTGTCTTATTCAACTCTAAGAAAGGCTGATGCACAAAGAGTATTCAGCCTTTGTTGAATTTGGGAATCCTCTACCTCTGTTCTGATGGTAATAAAACAAACTTTTTATGCAGGACATTATTAGGGTCAGCGAATATATTATTAGCCAGCCTTAACAAATCGTTATAATAAGCTAAATCATATAGCATATAGAAGAATGACTCAAAATACATCTGGCCACTGTGAATGACTTGTATCTGTCATTCCCAAGATGAATCAATGCTGTTTTGGCTGCAAAAGGAGGCCCAACAACAGGGTTCTTCAAATCCTGCCCTCAAGGGTTACTGTTCGGCAGAGTTTAGCTCAAACCATGATCAAACTCACTCCCCTGCAATTTCCTAGAAACTGAAGACCTTTGCTGTGTCCTAATTCCAAGGCTGCATCGCTGAAAGGCCGCAATTCGAAGACTGATCGCGGCACCATTGTGCGACGAAGGCGGCTTCAAATGAGGCCTCGAAATGCGGCCTTTGTTTCACGGGAAATGATCAATACAACACATGGACCCTTATCGGCCTCACATACCCCAGAATTCATTACACGCCGGTGACGACAGGATTTTTTGGTAGAGAAAATGCCTGATTATACTTTAAAATTTTAGCATTGGGTTCTACTTACTTGACTAATCTAATGATACAAATGTAAAAATATATAGGGGTAAAGTCAGTTTGATTGGGACACTTTTCTCCACTCATCTCAATGGCAAAAAGTGTCCTACACCTGAATTTACCCTTATATAAAGCAACTAAAATATTGCCATATTGGTAACGCTTCCTTTTACAGTCCAGTTACCCATGTAAATACTATGTACTTATTTTAGTAACTAAAATTCCTGGGTAATAACTAGTACTAATCCTGAAACTACCCCTAAACCTACCCCTGTTCCATGTACTTACCTTATATTAGCCAGTACTTTCTAGGTAAGTACACTGCAAGTACACTGTAAGTAGGTCTGTACTGTAAAAGGAAGCGTTACCGAAATATCTTACCAAGAAGTGATTTTACATACTTTACAAACCTTTTTATGTACATACATGGACAAAGGCGAACATTTAGACAGGTTGTGAACCTTGTTTTAAGGCAGTGGGATACAAGTTAACGTCCAGTAAATGTTACTGCCGTTCTTCAACGGTAGTTGTCAGTTGCTAGTAGACAAGAACAGTTTTGCGTCGGCTAAAGTGTCCCATTTAACAACAGTCAGACCTTAGCGGCTATCGAAGGACTGCCTTTGAAGTCCGAGTCCGGGTTGGAACTAAACTCTACAGGGCCCTACAGGACCGGATTTTAGAAACAATACCTTACACCATGCTAATAAACTATTGCGGTCTAAAACCAGGCGCTTCAGATTCTTTCTCCAACCCCATATAAAATATTAAGAAAAGGCCACAAATCAGCAGAGACTTAGCAGTTAGCCCCTATGCAACATGTTAAACTATTGTGCTCATTGGAGAGTGAATCCGCCTGATTTTACCCCTCTTTATTCCCATGATTTTCTGTCAACTTTTCACTTTGTATATAAAACTGCAAAAGCCCACACATTAAATTTCCACATCATATATTTTAATTGTCCTGGAATCATAACATATTTTGGGCTTTTGATATTTTAATTAATAAGGAAAGTGGACATGAGATAGAGAAGTGATAGAGAGAAGAAGGGGTGAAGGGGTCAGGAAATTACAAGCATAATTTACATGAAAACTCCTACATCATGCATCATGTCTGAGTCATGTCTCCCTACTTAACAGATTTTCTTCTCAGTGGTCGGTACTCTCATACACTTCGAACACATACTGAACATCATTCTCATCCTGTACGCCAGTGGGTACTCCTGGGAATCTGACCAGAAGGAAACAAGAAAAAAGAAACAGAAGGAGCAATAAGACATTTTCAACTTTTTAAGTCAAGACTGATTCTACAAACATGCATTGCAACTAAGAACATAAGGAAAGAAAACCTTTAAAACAAAACATAATATGGACTGAGGGTTGCAAAATTCTGGGAATTTTCAAAGATGGAAACTTTCCATGGGAATTAATGGGAATTTAAGGGAATTAAAAGGAATTTATGGGAATAAACAGGAATGAAGTGGGAATTTTCAAAGTTGAGTGTTGGCTCTTGAATTTTGGAACTCTTGAGGGTTGGAACTTAAATATAGTTGAGGAAAGTATATTTTAGCATAATCTTGACTAAAACAAACAGATGCCATTCAAATAGACTTGAATATCCATGCCATTCCTCAATTACAATCCGATGAGTGAAGTAGGATGACAGACGAGTGACTTCGGCGCGCATTTAACTGAGAGAGTGAAAGCCCCGGTTCGTGCGCACACACTCTCGTGGTCTTCAAACTGTCTTGCTCTCTCTCCCTCCCTCGCGGCTTGTGTATATCAATGAATTGAGTTGACTGAATATCTTTGAGAATACATGACGGTAAAAGGTCGGTAGACCAAAGTTTTTTTTTCTTAGCTCTGAACTACCACTGGTTGTGAAGTGTGCTAAAATAACGTCACCTTATCACCTCTGAAAAGCGCTCCACACATACAGATGACATAAACCACACTTTCAATTAAAAAATCTGTTAATGACACTTCCAATTCGCGAACTAATGACTCCTGTGAACCAATTCACTTTAATGAATGGTTAAAACAACTGATCTATCCAACACTGAACTCAAGAGACATAAAACGGAAACACTTTACAATAAGGTTCCATTTATTAAAGTCTTGTTAACTACATTAGTTAACATTCTATTAATATTAGTTTCTATGTGGATTTACTTCATGACAAAACCACCCCAGTCATTGTAGAATGATTCAGTTCTTTCCAAATAGAGCTATTCAAGTCATCTGGAGAAATTGTTTTTATATCGCAATATATATCGTGGAAAAATAAAATATCGCAATGCCTTTTTTACCAATATCGTGCATCCCTAATTCATCTAGTAGCAATGCTGATAAGTTAGATGCTAAATAAGCTAGCGTAACTTTTTTTACCACATAAGGCAGATGCTAGCCACCTCATGTGTCTGTTTTTCTCTGCCTCCTGCAATATGATTTCAATATCATTCCAGTTGTTTAGCTAGTCTTACTATTTATGTATCTGTTCATGCCATTGCATTAGTATTCTTATTTCCTACAAGTTCTTGCATTGCATTAGTAGTCTTACAAGCTAATTTTACAGAAAAATGCCACGTGCAACATCCGATGTTCTAATATGGAATATTTCCAAAATTCCCCAGCTTAACTTCCCATGGAAATTTACCGAAAACTTTCCGGATAATTTTCTGCCCCTTTGCAACCTAATACGGATGCAACACAATTGCACAACACGACATAGCCTTTAAAGCAACACCAAGTAACTTTTCCACAGCGGTTCGCCCTACAGGTCGGAAGCGGAATTGTTTATTACTGCAGTCGTAAATAATTTAGCCTACCGCATCCTACTGTCACACGTGTTCTATGTTTATCGAGCACTGGCTTTGGAATCATGATGACAATTCAAAAGCAACCCAGCTGCTAGGAATCTAACACGAGGTTGTAGTCTACTGTCGAGTACACTCCACGGATCGAACAATTTTATCCCTTGCCATTATGCAAGTCAAATTTGTCTCATTCGGACTACAGAAATGAGACCCAATCTGACCCAATCTAATTATAGTGGATAAATTAGATAAAGGACTGCAAAGCGGTGGCATAAATGCATTTCACCATGTCACGACTTGATGAGCCACTGAAACGATTTTGAAAACATTATTTTAAGGTAAAAAAATCTTACTTGGTGTTGCTTTAACAGACAGATTCAAACTTGAAATTTCAAAAATACTCAACTTTCATCTACTTGGATGGTATAGATTCTTGTTAACTTCCAATTTAACTGCTGAAAATAATCAAATGAATTTGAGAAGAACGAAATCCATTTTGCTCCTTGTCAGATGAAGTGACAGCGATCAACATCCTGTGTGGATTTAACGTCTCTTTAAATGCTTACTGTGAGCCTGAGAGACGTGACATTTGATGCAATCCACCTTTGATGCTAGATGCCATTTTTACATAACAAGAGAGCTTTTCTCCTCATTGATGCAATTCTCTTCACTATTCTCTCTCGATACACAATACAGCGTGTCTGTTCCAGTGCCAATAAATCTATCTACTTTATTCAAGGATACGACAAGACAAATAAACAAGTATAAAAAGGTTGTACTTTATATGAAAGTGTTTCATTAGCTAACGGCCTTTTTGAAGTTTAACACAAATAAAAATGTAATATCGCTCCTAAAAATCATTATGACACAAATTGTTTGCAAAATTGTTCAAAGAGGAAAAAAACCAAGGTGGGATGTTTCCGAGGTGGGACTCGCGTTCCGAGTACTGGCAACATGCCAAAATGATTCTTTAAATGTTTTTAAAAGAATTATTTTATACTTAATAAGACAGCATTTATTTGCTCAAAAATACAGTTAAAATAATAGTCAAATAATATTACAATTTAAAATAACCATTTTCTACTTGAATACGTTTTAAAATATAATGTACTCCTGTGATTCGAAAGCTGAATTTTCAGCATCATCAAATCATTCTAATGTGCTGATTTGGTACTCATGAAATATTTAAAATTATGATTAATGTTAAAAAAAGTTGTGCTGCTTTAACAATTTGGTAGTAACTGTGATATTTTTACAGGATTATTTGATTACTAGAAAGGTTAAAAGAATAGCATTAATTTGAAACATAAATCATTTATAAATGTCTTTACCATATATATTTTTTGTTATTGTTTTTATCAGTTTAATGCATCCTTGCTGAATAAAAGTATTAATTTATTAATAAAACAACAACCTTACTGAACCCAAACTCTTGAATAGCAGGGTTCGATGTATTTTTCCTTGCCTGCTATCCATGATATCACAGCATACACCAACAAATTAGTTGCTAATGAAAGACTTCAAAGCAGCTCTAGAGAAATTAATCATGTGGCATTTATGGCTTAGGTGGTAAATTTTTTCTTTTTATGAACTGCAATGCTAACCTCTCTCCATGTATTATAGACCTCAATGTAAGCCTTTAAACAACTGTGTAAACAGCTCACTCAGACAGGAGCTTGTACTTGTCCATTTTAATATCAGGTATAAATGTGTCACAGTCAAACTGCTTGAGGATCCAAGTTACAAAAAGACGTCTGGGACCAGAACGCTCCATCACCTCCTAAAGAACACAGCACAACATTCACAATCAGTGTATGATGTACATTGTACAAGATATTAACAGAATGAAAAGGAAGGAGTATGAAGGAAGGGAGTCTTTTGTGCATTTTACCTTGAGGCAGTTTCCATAACAACTGATTATACAGAGATCTGAACTACACTGAGCTATAACTGAGATATAACAAAGTGTAGGTGGGTGTATATGTTTGTATGTATGTTGTCGCATGCATATTGTATAACCGGTGAAACAGCCAATTTTACCCCAAAATTAGGAAATATCATATTACTTTGCAAAACAAGTATAAATAAATTTCATGAAATTGGAGGAAATCAAAAATAGAAATATAAGAAGAAGTAAATGAGTGACGGGATTGTCAGTGACGGGAAGGTTTAGGTATCAGTGTTTGGTGTAGGCAATCAGTCCTGTACCAACCTTGTACAGAGCACTGCCGCCTATTATCCAAACCTGGTCCACTTGATTTTCAACCTCAGAGCTGTCTAACAGATGGAGAGCTGAATTCAGGTCTGAAGCAAGATAGTGAGCTCCCTCTGGGGCTGTCCTGTGCAGTGAGTGATGATAGAAAATATGAAATATTTTTAACTTATAAGTGGTAGCAGTCTACTGTAAGGTGAAAATAAAGTACAAGCATTTAGATTACTTGAGCTCTCGGCTGAGAACTATGTTGATCCTGTTCTTTAGGGGTCTGTTTTGTGCAGGAATAGAGAGCCAGGTCTTTCTGCCCATGATGACCACATTCTTTTTGCCTGTCAAATGAAACGCATAGTGAATGCATCTGACAGCAATACTGAGACTGGGTTAAACATTTGACTAGTTTCATAACAAATAAAATAAGACGAATATAAATACGAATGACAAATATGAAAGCATTGTGTTACCCTCAACTGACGGGGTCATGGTCATCTTCTGAAAGTGCTTGAATTCATTACTAAAAATGTAAGAAAGAAGAATCAATGCTAAGGGTTGGGATATATTCTGAGGCTTACTTTGTGAAGGAACATGTCAGGTGTTTTTTTTTTCTTTCTGCAGGACAAAGTTCAAGCTCTAACTCAACATGTGAAGTCATAAACTATTCGATTTCATATTCTTGTTTTTTTTCCATTCTGTCTTGATGACTTTGTAAGATGTTTTCATTTGTGAATAGTCATTTTGAAAAACTGTCACGATCTACTATATATGTATATATATATATATATATATATATATATATATATATATATATATATATATATATATATATATATATATATATATAACAATGTATATATATATCTCACTGCAAAGGAGTAAAAACGTATAGCTGTTGTAAAATATGAAACTCATAACACGTTGCCCTGGAAAATAAAACACTATATATAACACTTTTTTTATATCATTGTATCAACAACAGAACATGGAGAGTAAAAACAAAAACGATCGGCTTCTCGCTCACCTTAGTCTTATTGGATGCCATGGTAGATTTCCATTTTTCCCTATTCCCATATCTGGACAAACTGCTACTATACAGTTGAGATATTCGAGACATAATGTGTCTATCCAGAATGTAAATAACAATTCAAACTTTAGCTAGTTCGCACTATCAGGTCTTCCCGGGTCTTTCCTCCCGCCAGCGAATTTACGAAAGTACGTAGAACGCTTGGCTCATAAATATGAACGACGTTACGTGACGCTCGTAAGCTGATTTGCTGTAGGTCTGTGCTGGCGCTAGTACGTTGTCCAATGAACTTATCTGTAGTGAAAAGTTGCTTTCCTGTCACATGTGTATCGAAAAGCAGACCATCAAGAAAAAAGTGCACATAAAGAATGGAGTTGGGAGTTGATTTCAATACCCCTATGTATGTATATATATATATATATATATATATATATATATATATATATATATATATATATATATATATATATATATATATATATATATATATATATATCTTGTTGTTTTTTATTTTATTATTGAATTGTATTTTTTGTTTTTAATTATTGTATATTCTGTTATTGAATAAAGCATTAAAAAAGTGCACATACTAAAAGCAGCGTTTATGAGTGTAAAATTGTAAAAGTAAAATTATTATCGAGAGTACAAGATTTTATTGGCAAATGTGATCTTTTTTTTGTAAATAATATTTTATTACACAATTCCTAGAAACATCAAAGCATTGTGATAAAACAACATTTTAAATATGTATTTTTTCCTTGTTCTTATCCTTATATATTTGCATAAAAACAGAACTATTCAAATATATCAAGTGCACTAACGCTTTTCTAAACCTTGACAAAGCATATAAAGAACAATCTGGTTCATCTTTTAAAAAACAGAATGTGGCAAACTATTTTAAAACTCAAAGGTTATAATGGGCTTATATGGATATCTAATTATGAAGAGAGCATGGTAATTTTATTTCCTTGTATTAAACAATTTTATCCTTGCATCTTTGATGATGTTCATTACGAACATGTATAACTGTATTAAATGCATTTTACATTCATACATATGTTTCCTAGAATATCTCAGTTTTATAGAATAATCACATAAAAAAGATATCCTTATCTTTCCCAGCTCATGTCCATGTTATTTGCAGTGTATGGCGCCTCCTTTTGGCTTTGCATTGTAATTTTGTGATATTGTTTAAAGTCATTGCCCAGCAGCCACTCAAATCCAAATGGGACAAGCGCCTACAAGTGTTTACAATATGTACTACAGTCTCCATAGTGATATCTGAGCGGTTCAGACGAACAGATCTAAGGCAGTGTAGTGGGGGACTGTCTAGGGCCCCGAGGGGTTTGGCCGGATGGTTTAGGACAAGTCTAAATACAGGGTCTAATGGACAGGGAACAGCGATTAGCGAGAGCTTCGAAGGAGTGAAGCACCCCTGAAGTAGTGCCCACAGCACTCCCTTCAGAGACATCCAACACAACGCAGGCTTCATTTGCCGTTCATCCAATGAAAAACTGTTGGGAAAAAAGAACACTGAATGGAAAGCAAGCAGAGCACATTTGATTTAAAGTGAAAAGGGCATCAGCATGAAGTTTAGCAAGAATTACAACACTTGACTTACTTCAGTGTTAAAGAGTGGAGGTGTGGAAGGCATGGTAGATTAGAAAGAAGGCCTTCGTCTTCACCCTCTTCCTCAGCATCATCATCATCATCTCCGTTCAAATTAGTGCTGGGTGGGTCTAAAATGAATAGTGAGAGAGTTGAGTCTGGGACAGGCATGGATGAAGCTCCAGAAGAGGAGTATGTCCATCAGCTCTGATCCCTTCCAAGGTGAGCGAGAGCAGGTGTGAGCCTGAGGCTCTCAGGGCTGGAACCAAATCAGACAGAGGACCAGCAAACTGTAACGAAAGGCAGCGTAGCTGTCCAGAAAACCGACTGAGTCCTCTGGCCAAAATGGTTGCCTGTTCGAAGTTGTCAGCATTATGAGCATTACTCTGGAGACAGTCCAAAGACAAGACATGCAAGTCAGGGCAGATCTTCCCTACTGCCTCCAAAGTATCCAGAGATAGTCCTTGTACATCCTTGAGAGATGTAGCTCACACTATCCCTTCCATTACAATCCCTACTTCTACCACCATCTTTTTTATAACCCTCTCCTGAAGTCCCTGTCCATTCATTTATCTCTGTAGTATCACTAGTATCCACATGACTCTCCTCTATAGATAAACATTCATTTATTTTTCCTTCCAAAGTAAAACTCTCCTCTCCATCTGCACTCAGTAAACTGCTCTCTTTCAAGTGGTCTTCCTGCATCCGCTTTGCCCACAGGTCTTTAAGATGTGGTACACCTTCTCGACTAGTGAACTCCTCTGTTACCTCAAACTGTCTGTTCTGTATGAGAAAACAAGCCTGTCCCAGTCCCTCCACTGCCAACCTCTGAAGACCAGACAAGCTTAGCAGGAGAAACGCAACTGCAGCTACTGCATCTCTCTCATTTTCTGCTAAACCGATATCCAACGCAAGCAGACTCCTAAAGGTGTTTGCATTCATGACAGGGGGTTCTTGGTAGGCCAGAGGCAGGAGGCCTGCAGGGCTGAGGTGAAGGCACCGTGACACATCCAGGTGTTTCAGTTTGGAGCATTGGCGGCAAACCACCCTTATCACTCTCCTGATCACAAAGAGTTCCAGCCAAGGAGAGGAAACGGAGACGACGTTGGCTGCCTAGGAGCTCACACAGCACTGATGCAGATATATTCTGTGCGCCACTAAGATCCAGAGACTGAAGATTCTGTTCAAGACAGAGGCAAGTGAGTTAAAATAAGAATTGTAAGGACTTTGCATGTATTGTCAGGCAAGACTAACAACATTCACAATTTGTTTGCATGTCCTTACAGTCTTTGCAAGGCAGCATTTTACTAACATTCCCCAAACATTCTGGTTAGGGGAATTAAGGGTTTGCTCTATTTTATTATGTTTATCACAATATATACTGTATGTCTGCTATTCAAAAGTTTGGGGTCAGTTAGATTTATTAAAATTAAGCAAGGACCCATTAAATTGATCAAAAGTGACAGTAAAAACTTTTACAATGTTTTTAAAAAAAAATATTTCAAGTAAATGCTCTTCTTTTATAACTTTCTATTCATCAAATAATCCAGAAAAGAATGCATCATGATTTTCTCACAAAATATCAAGCATAACAGTTTTCAAAATGTCAATATTAATAATATTTCTTGAGCACCAATTATAAAAATTATTTCTAAAGGATCACGTGACAGTGTAATCTGGAGTCATATTTTAAACTGAAATGTTTCAAAATATTCCTGTTTTACTCTATTTTTGACCAACTTTGGTGAGCATAAGATACTTCTTTAAAAACATTAAAAAATCTTACCAATTAATATTATATATATATATATATATATATATATATATATATATATATATATATATATATGTGTGTGTGTGTGTGTGTTATCTTACTAGTATATAGACCTTATTCAGAGCAGCGCCATGACAGGAATGAAAGTGAGGCTGTGAGGGATAGACTTACCGTGTTTCCAATGGCATCCGCTGTAAAAAGCTGAATAAAGTTTCTAGATAACTTACAATTTTCCACAATTAACATTGTCGGGAGTTTTTTGTCAACTGAAATTTCTTGGAAAGATATTTTTTAGTGTTTCATGAGCAGAACAATCCAGAAAACACAATAAATAACAGTTCAGCCCATTGAAGAAATGCATGTCTATCCCTCACAGCCTCGCTTTAATTCTCATTAAAAATCAAAGATGCCGTGAAAAAGGCGTATAGGATTGGATTATTTACTAGTTTTATTTTAATATATCTGCTTTGTCACATTTAATCGTTAAAGTTACAAATATCCCACTGATGTATGATAGATTGTTCAGCATTCAAAATGTAACCAACAGAGATATTATTTTAATATTTGCATACTGATTTTTTCCTTGGATCTTCCTTGGAAATATTGGTAACACTTTACAATAAGGTTCATTAGTTAACACATTAGTAAATGCATTAACTAAACTAACATGAACTAACGATGAGCAATGCATTAGTTACAGTGCTTATTAATCTTTGTTAATGTTAGTTAATTTCAATACAGCTGTTCATTGTGTGTTCATGTTAGTTCACAGTGCATTAACTAATATTAACTAATACAACTTTAGATTTTAATAACGTATTAGTAAATGTTGGAATTAATATTAACTAAGATTAATAAATGCTGAAGAAGTATTGTTCATTCTTCAGTACATGTTAACTAATGTAGTTAACTAATGTTAACTAACGAACCTTATTGTAAAGTGTTACCGAAATATTAAATAAATTACCAGGAATGGCTTCCACTGCACAATGAATGTGATAAATTTTGTGTGCAACTGACTTATAACAACAATATTATATTATTTATCAAAGCTTACCTAAAATTTAAAACACTATTGTTTTGCTGCCTTGCCAGCACTGATATTCACCAATGGAAATTCCGATCTAATTAGCGTATCTGGGATTTGCTGTCTGTTAGGGTGACTTTAAAGTTCACTGAAGCCTTACAAGCACATCTGTCTGTTTGCTCAAACTGTGTGCAAAAACGTAATATACCCAAGTTAGAAGGGGTGTGTGTGTTTAACCTGGCAGCGTATCTGGATAAGAGAGCAGAGGTTGGCATTGACAAGGCTGCATGCAGATGAGAGGGACAGACAGCTCAGCTGTGGGAGGAGAAGGAGGTGCAGGGCCGCACGTGTCAACAAATTCCGCGAGGACAGGATGCTTCAACAGCTCTTCCAACAACTCACCAGCTGTAAGAGAAACACAGATAAAATAAATACTTTGATAAACACTCGATCACACATATCTACACATGCCCATTTCCTTTTAATACTCACGTAATGAGCTGAAAGGACCCATGACGTATCTGAAGAAATACTGGTCCATGTATTTTTGGGAATAATCTTTAACCCACATATCCTTCATGTTCTCAGCTAGGCTTTGAAGACAAAGGCCAGTCAGTGTGGAAGGGTTGTCCTCATCATCAGCCCATTTATTCTTGCATTTTTTATTCTTCTGATCTTCCCTCTCCCGTGTGGGCTCAAGTTGCCGGAACAAGGGCATATTTGACCCTGACAGTTACTGACATAGATAAAGACAATAAAAGCATATCACGTCATGAAGCATAATGGCTCACAGAACCACACCTCACCTGTAAAGGCATAGTTTTATATTAATAAGAAAACCTTTTTTAGAATATACAATTGACCAAATTACAACAATAAACTGAAAATAACTGAAAATGTTAAATAATAGCAAATTAAGTTTACACAAAATCGGTCTTACCAACAGTTTGAAGATCAGTTTTGTGCTCCTTGGCAAAGACATTACCTTTATATTCAGTCTAAACACAAATCCATAAGTTTGAAGCCTATAACGACACTTACCTCGTTCCAGTTTTTTTTTACAGGTTTGACAAATTTTGCAAATTTGTATAAGGAAACAGTTGCCAGTTGTTTGCAGAACATAAACAATTTCTATTTCCAATTTTCCCGTTTGTTGAAGTTGAAATCAAATCAGCACTTCCGTGTAGCACGACTGCCACCTAGTGGATCATTCTTCTTCTTTTGTTTTTTGGCACTTTGCATTCTTTAGTGCATATCGCCACCTACCTTTGCTCTTATACATTCATGATTTCTTATGTTTCCTTATTATTATTATTTTCTTTGCTTCTTACTAATTATTAGATGCTCCATCTCATTTCATCTCCCATAGCCCACCTGGCGCTGCAGTGTTCAACTTCAACAGACTGAACTATAAAATCTGGAATAAACCAGAAGCATTTTTATTCAATATTTAACCCCTTCTCTTAATCCAGTATTATATATGCATTCTATTAGAATTATATATCCTACTCTATCTTTATTAAACAAAAACAAAATATACCAAATCCTTACTAGCCTACAAGTCTGCTGAAGGAAATAGATGGATGTAGTCCAAACGGGCCGTTCGATGTAGCCTACTTCTGTTAAATAAAATATCTCGCTTGGCATTGAACTTTGAGCTTTATAATTGTACAGATATTATTTATACTCTAACAACAACATTACACACTAACTAAAGTTTGAAACATGGGATCACGAAAACGGCACCTTTAATGTCAGTAACAAAAAACGTACAAAACACAAGTACAAATAAGTTTTTACCATAACATGATCTAAATTCATTAAACAGATAATAAAAATATAATGCAAGCCTTTTAATCTTGTACAATATATAAAGATTACATAGTTGACTCATTTTGCTGCATATGCAAGTATTTGCAAGTAAGGGTCATACATTTCACAAATGTATTTTGCCTAGGTGTGTAGATGATGAGATGAATGGGGTGGTGGTGGTGGTCACGATCACGAAAGGGTCAAGAAAGGATGAAATTACTCTTTTTAAAAAAAGATGCTAAATAGTTTGTTGAATGGTTTCAACTCTTATGAGTTGATTTGAGCTGGTGATTTTCTATTTCAGCTCATCTCATTGAAGAGTCCATGAGTGCCATATGGGATGTCCACTGGAACTTCTGCTCGCCCAAGCTCTGTGAAGGTCTTGGCATCAAGGACAAGGAGGAAACTGCTCTTTTTCTAAAGAGAGTTACATGACAATATCACGTCTGTCACAACTGAATTCTTTGATTGAATTTTGACCAAATTATGCATCTTATGTATGACTAAAATTATTAAACAAATTTCAGCCCCTTTGCTCTCCAGGGTCCAGGAGTGATCAAATGTGATATTTGGTCACATTTTATCTAAGTGTGCATGTGATTTAGAAAAAATGAGACTTGAACTTGATGAAATTTAAAAGGAAAATGAAGCAAAAAATTAATAAATAAATATTTTTTTATGTACGGCTCTCTTCCATTTGTGAAATCTATAAATCGTAAATCTCTGAAATTGTGCGCAGCTGAAAGGTTTCAGGGGTCATTTATAAAATCATTTTATAAAATGTGCGTAGGATCTTTACTAAAAGTGTACGTGCGTCCGAAAGCTAATAACCGTGCGTGAAACTCACCTCTCTTGGTGTAATGACCACAGACATGACCACACCATCGTCCTCATCCTTAGCATCAGGTGCTGGAACAAACACTGGTTCTGATGGGAACAAACCAACATGGCGCCACACCTACATACAACAAAGCAGATCAAACATTATACTCCCAATTGAAGTGAACTGTCATAAATCTTCAATAAAGCTTCCTTTTACAGTCCAGTTACCCATGTAAATACTATGTACTTATTTTAGTAACTAACTAGTGCTAACCCTGAACCTACCCTTGTAAACCTACCCCTTATATTAGCCAGTACTTTCTAGGTAAGTACACTGTAAGTACTGTAAAAGGAAGTGTTACCAAATCTTAAATTAAAGAATTTAAGATGGTACCTTTAGTGTCTTTCCTTCTAGATCCATTTTAAGCAAAGAGTCACCAAACAGGTGTCCAAAGCCGCAGGCGTAGCAAGATAGCGATAAGGTCGACCATTGTAGTTAGTGTAGTTTATCTGTGGAAACTCAGACCACCGTACTGCAACAAGTCATCATTGTAGAGATCTTCATGAGTGAGGAACACCTATTATAACCAAAGAAAAATGACTTTTATTGATATCTATTATTATCATCATTTTTTTCAATCCCCCTCTCTCCACATCTTGTTCACTTACACCAGTTCCAGTCTTCACAGCAGAGGCAGTGGTGTACGGCAATTTGATGAGGTTGTGGTCATTGGGCTCCTCTTCCATAACGTCCAGAGGCAGTACATATCGTCGTGGTAAGTTTGTACACAATGAATTGAAGAACTGGAAAAGCCAATAGACGTGTTGCATTAAAGTTACTTTTTATGAAGCTGAAAAAGAGGTCAATATTGTCGATGTTTGTCATATACTGGATTGTGAAGGTATTACCTTGTCAAGTTCTTCCCCAGATGCCTGACGAAGGTTCTCCATCGTGAAGTCACCAATCACACTGCCATCATCTCCACAGCACATGTCCATAATCAAATATCCATTATCCTCATATGCATTAATCTGGTGCAGGGTGAACATGGCACTGCTGTAGTATTTTGTCTTGATGAGCTGCAGGGATATAAACAGAGGTGAAGTGTCAGAAATACACAGTGACCACAATTAAATGTCGATGTTGTTATAGACTCTGCCTTGCCTGGCCAGTGCGTCTGTCTGCCACATGGAAGACGGTGTCTAGATCCGGGTTCCAGGACATGACTTTATTAAAGCTCTTTCCGGCAACTCTGTACATCATGAATTTCAGCAGGTCTAGCTGGATCGGCTGCTCAATGAAGACTATGTAATTCTCCGACATGACTGCAAACGGTAATGCAAAATAAAAGAACAATTTTTTTCCATCTGCTTGTTGGTGTAATATAATTTACTGGACAATCTCCAGGAACAAAGGTGGGGCCCATATTTCCAACCCTATGTAAATAGATGCAAAATAATTCTTATAATATTACAGATAGGTGAAGAATCAGAAAGGCAGATCATATTATCTAAAAATGCAAATACTGTATGGCAGGCAAATTTACCAAAACTGTGGTAGTATGATGGTTTTCTGGGGTTAGAAGCAGGAATAGAGCAAAGAATCTCAGCACCAGACAGATCGGGCAACATCGATTCGTTCCTTCGCGGGGGGTACTTGGAGGATATGATAGAAGAAGCCTTTGAGAAAAGAAAAAAAAGGTGAGGTGCCTCTTTTGTTGTTAAAATATTTTCAAAACTTTGGCCCATATGTTTGGGGTGAGAATACGTGTTTGACTATTGGCAGATGGAAGAAGTCTTTCAGTTTGAAACAGTCATTTGCTAGTTCACATTTAAATCGATATGGTAAAGAGTATAGAGCATCACAGTCCCGCCCACAGTTCGAGAGAGTGTTGGTGCCGGAAGTAAATTTCCCATTCATTTCTCCCACTGACATTTTGTAAAATCCATATCTAAAGAGTTTTAGAGCATGTCTGAGGATAACAAGCTACGGCTGAACTCATAAGCATACAACATATCATTTTGAGTGAAAAAACGAAGAGAAAATCCCCAAAAAGTCAAGGGTACAAGCCTGTGTACATTTTTTCATTTCCGAGCAAAGGAACTACTCATCCGATAAACCACCGCGCCTCACTGAAGCCACCGTGAAAGAGCCTTTTGAGTGACTTCCAAATCTGATGACGGCCACATGAACTTTTTCCTCCAGTGAATTTTATATAATGAGTGTGCTGGGAACTCCTTTTCCTCGATTTACTGAAGCTTATATGGAAAATGCATTTGCAGCTGCACATGCTAAAACATTGAGCATCTGGCTCGCTCATCGGCTGTACTGTGGCAACTGCCAAAGCATTCTCACCCCAAGGCGTCACCTTTGACCATGCTTCAATATTTGACGCTTCAGGCGCCTAGGCGCGATCCTACGGCGTCATCTAACTGACGCTAAAGGAAAGCGTCAGTTAGAGGACGCGGTTAGGTTTAGGTCTGGGGTGGGGGTAGGGTACACGCGATCCTCAGGGCGTCATCTAACTGACGCTAAAGGACGCCTGCGTCAGATATTGAAGCATGATCAAAAGTGACGCCTTGGGAAGCATTTGACCATGCTTCAATATCTGACGCTTTAGGCGCCCTTTAGTGTCAGTTAGGGTAAATTTGCCTGCCATATTTGCATTTTCAGGTTTTGAAACTGATGCTAAAACTGACGCTAAAATTGACCTTTTAGCGTCAGTTTTGGTAAATTTGCCTGCCATATTTGCATTTTTCAGGTCATCTCTGAGGTGCGACCAATGAACTTAGCCCTACGTCAATACACGATCTTCAGGTCTTCACGTGCCTTTGCAGGATTTCAGACACGTTACACGACTTCCACCAATCAGATGCATAACTGTGGGATTGTTCAGGATTGTGGGTAATGAAGTACTTATCCAATGCATCGCGAATAAAAGGGATTTATCTTAAAACAAGGTTAGTGCCCCATGAACTTTTGGCATTTATATGAGCATATACAATCACTTAGTACAGCCGTAGCTGGTTTTAGGTCTACCATGTATGGTTACGTTTTAATAGCTTATATCCCAACTGTCAATGGAGAAATTGTATTGAATTTTTACTTCTGGCACCGGCTGTGGGTGGGAATGTGATGCTCTATACATATTTGGTGTGTCCAGGAGGAGGGCTCAGAGCTCGGATTTTGGCCGAGCTCTTTGGCCCGAGTACTTCCCCCATCCCTGGTTGGAATAGGCAACAGTTAATTGTGAGGAGTTAGGATTGCTGGAGGGATGCTGGAAAACTGACAGGAGACATTAGAGTTTAATTGTGTTTTAAAACGCATAAATGAGCCATCCTACCATTACGGCCATATGAGTTTCCCAAGTTGTAAGTCGCTCCTTCACTGTCGTAATGTGGGATGAGCTGTTGCTGCATTAATTGCAATATATTTTGACCAATCCACCTTTCAAAACCAAAATCACAGAGATAACTATTAATTTTAGGAAAACACTGTCCATCTTATCTCATTTAATTTCTGTACCACTGAAACATTGTCATTTATACCTTCTCTTTGGTTTCCAGGCTCACAGGGTCGATTCTGCGCATGAAGTTGGTCTCTGTGCTTACGTAAAAGTCTCCTTTGTACTTAACAAAGCTCACTCCTGCATTATCAGTTGCCTCTGTTAATGAGACACAACTGATGATTAGAATGGGTTCAGATGAAGGTTTTGTAGTAATTGCAATTAACTTTGACAAGTCCTGTACTTGTGCTTTTTTTATATTTTCTTTATAGATAGGCCTGCAGTGTTCTGTCTAAATTTATGATCAGGTACGGATGCCACTTTCACCTCCAACTGAAGCTTACTTGGAATCTGAAAACGTGAAAAGAACCGAGCGAAGAAGTTCTTGCATGGGTCAGGTGTTGCTAGGGTGCCAAATTCAGACACCACAATTCGGTTGTTCTCTGCGTTCTGTACATAAGAGTCACTGCACAGAAAGCGGCTGCTGTAGGTCACCTGACCATCTTTAATGTGGAAACGATGCATCAAGGCCATGCCGTCAAACCAGTGGCTGAATCTAAGGAAGAAGAGATGAAGGCAAATTAGCAAAGAAAACAACCAGATGAAAATAAATTGATCTTGCTTATATCAATATTTTGCCCTCTTACTTGCTTTCACCAAACTCAAATTTGCCAGGTCCATTCCTAAGGAAGCTGCCAGTGATCCAGCAGGGAATTTGACCCTTAATAACTGTACTGATGGGGTCTGGGGTCTCCTCTACAGAGCTCACAAGAGGACCAATGAACTCCAGACCACTGGCAGATGGCCGTTTTTTGTTAGCTGAGAAGAAATCACACCATAACAAATCATGAGAGCTGTGACACAGACAATGTGGTGGATGAGTTCTGGAAGACATCAGAGCAAATAAGGAACAATTGTATCTTACGTTAATCATAAACTGGATGAAAGGCATAAATATAGAGAATGTAAATAAATAAAGTGTTGCAAAACTCAAGTTGCTTTTAAATGATCTCTTCTGTGGGCGTTGCCTTAAATATAATCTTGATCCACCACCCATGATGATGAACCTCATTTACTGTAGAACATAGCTTTTATTTCATAGATTTCAAGGAATGGTTCGGTTTTAGACCCCATCTTTAATAATTAAAATAATAAAAATGTCTATACTGAATACTGGTTTGGCACAATAAAATAATTATTGCTGCAGTTTCTTTTCAGGAACAATAAAAGCCTTAGCTAGCTTAGCCTATGGGTAATACACATAACTGATAGTTTATTTTCACATATCTCTAATCATCAGACAACAGATGGTGTAAACTATCAGCTCAAACTTCTGTGTTAGTGTAATTTCTAATAACGAAAGTTATGGCTTGACAAAAATGCGTATCCATCCATGTGGCAAAACATAAAAAAAGGCCTGAGAGATGATGATGATAACATAACACACTGAGATGAGACAATCGTAGTAGAGCATAGAAAGACTTACCTGGCACTTTATACACTGGACCCTTTGCAGGCTTAGACATAACTTTGGCTGTTAAGATTCGTGATCTTCATAACATGAAACACTAAGCAGAAGAGGTGGAACAAACAATGAGATTCTGACAATAAAAGACTGTCAGAGTCACATGACAGGGTGGGATGGGCTAAATCTAAAGTAAACTGGACCTTGTACAGAGCCAAAGCAACAGAGTGTGCCTGTTCAGTTGACACATTTAACCAACATTTGGCCAATCAGAATCTTCAGAATCGATAACAAAGAATAACCCATTGATATTATATACTAGAGAGAGGTTCTGGAGATACTATATGATGTACATAGGGCACATAGGAATAACCAGAGATTTCCTGAACCTTTCAAAGTTTTTTTTTCTTAATTGCAGATCACATTTGTTACAATCTGCAGAAAAAAGAAATTAAACGTAGGCCTATAATACAAAAATCATTTAGTTAGGCTACAGTTCAAGCTTTCATAAAAAAATAATACAATAAATAAATAAATAAATAAATAAATAAATAAATAAATAAATAAATAAATAAATAAATAAATATACTATAAATATAAAAACGGAAAACTTTTAATGGCCACTCATTTATATAACATCGCTGTTTAAGGGTCTTGAAAATGCAAACTTCTTAAAAGACACTGTTACTGTTACTGTGAAAACAGTGATGGCATTCGAATGCGTATTACGTGTTTAGTATACAAAGGCCGTCTAATTCTGATTCAATGGCGGCGATTAGAGGTAAAGGTCTCACGTGTGTTCCATCTTTTCTCATCGCGAAAGGATTTTTAATGAAATGTGTAACAAATGAGCTCTAATATTAATAATCAATAATAACTTGCTATCATTAATTATAAATATTTGGGTCAGTTAATTAGATTAACTTGATGTGGCTGAATTAATATTACAATCAATTCATCCAACAAACTCTTTGATTATTCATTTATTCTAAGAAAAAGGTACCTTCCATGGCCACAGAAGAATAATTTCTTAGCTTGTACAGCGCTTTGAGCATGTAGCCAAATCAAAATCGTAAAGGGACTCCATGTTGCAAACAAAACAGATCCAAATACATATTATGTACAAATTGTATTAACTAAATATAAATATTTAAATAAATATAAATAAACTAAACAACATACACACATGAATACATAAAGGTGTGTGATAGAACAGAAACCAGAAACGGAACTATTGAGAAGTTCAATGTAACTATTTGAGAAGAAATATCAGCATTCATTTTTAAAGCATAAAATCAAAAGTATACTTGCATGCCGGCCCGTAACGTACACTACTATCATCAAAGTTGTTGAAAATTGAAGTTGTTGATGATTCTGCGAGTGTCAAATGTTGAAGTCTGAATCATTTTCTTCTTTGTTGGATGAAGAAGATATGATGAACTTGCACGGTTGTTTTGATTGTTCTCATGGCTGGAGTGCAGACTGTGGTCTGCCAGCTCTGGTCCAAGATGATACGCAGAGAAAAGGGTGTGAGTTGCGACGGACTTCTTCTGCCTTAGGAGAGTTGTTGTGCACTCCTGAAGTTGTCAAATTCAGTTGGTGAGGTTGCAGTTTCTGGAAAAACAATCTGACTCCATTTTGGGAGCATGAAAGCATGGCCAATGTTGCTCACGGCCTTGTGGGGCTTCAGTAAAATGGAGGCGCCCTTCACACTGCATTCTGCAGTGGCCACATTCCTTTGAGGTCTGAGAGACAGAAAACGCCCCGAACCTTCTGCTGCATTTCATTAGCCAGACCTCATTTCATATGTAAACATGACTTTACAGTGGAAATTTACTGTGTTTGAACCCGAATACACTGACGCACAAGATACATGTCAGCAGTATCTTATGTCAGCAGTGTCACTGTACGAAACTTGACAACAGAACTGGAAAGAGAACACAAGTAGTTTTTAGATGTCTAGTTTAGCAGATGTCGTTTTTTTGTTATTTTCTGGACCAACATGTATTTCCGATGCTTCAAAACATTCTAACTAACCCACTGATGTCACATGGACCACTTTGATGTCTTTATTTCCTACAAGAACAGTATACCGTACACATTTTCAATGGAGGGACAGAAAACTCTCGGACTAAATCTAAAATATCTTAAACTGTGTTTCGAAGATGAACAGAGGTCTTAGAACGACATGAGGGTGAGTAATTAATGACATAATTTACATTTTTGGGTGAACTGAACCCTTTAAATGAGTGGTGCGAATACTGTGTTCTGTCGTGGCTCACGCACAGTCTTCACACAGATGCACACTTCAAATCCGTTGAGGAGAGACTCTATTCGTAATCACAAAACATAATGCACACAAATGTGCCCCTGCTTGATATACAACCACTGATAAACACTGATTCCAGCCCCACTGATGAGGGAAAAGAACTATACTTCTTAGTGCGGATTGGAACCCAGAACATCTGATACGCTTGGCAAAAAAGTTCTGCCACTTGACAATTAAAGTGCATGATGCATGTAACAGTTCGGATCTATGTATTTATTCACGTGAAAATTCTTGCTTCTAACAACATATATAAGATCTCAATTAATCGGCAAATTAAATACGATGTACCATTTAAATCGATTCTTAAAGGGATACTCCACCCAAAAATGAAGTTCTGTCATCAATTTAGTCACCCTCAAGTTGTCTGCAAACCTAGATATTTTGAAGAACAATTGGAACCAAACAGTTGTTTGGCACCATTGACTTCCATAGTAGAAAAATATATTATGGAAGTAAGATGGTGCCAAAGTCCCAATCGATTCTTCAAAATATCTTGCTTTGTGTTCAGCAGAAGAAATAAACTCATACAGGTTTGCAACAACTTGAGGGTGAGTAAATGATGAATGAATTAAAATTTTTGGGTGGAGTGTCCCTTTAACGCTGATTTGTGGCCATCAGACTGCATATGGGATTTTTTTTACGGTGCTGATTCCCTTTGTCAACCTAAATGCTTTTTTAAAAACGTCGCAAAATCCTTCAACATTTTTACCACTGATGGGCTGCCAACATGTCTTAAAAGTTTAGTTTTCCAAGACTCTTTGGCCGGAACTTGCAGAATTCACAGGTTCAGACCTGTACGCTGTACAAAATGCCTGCGTCACCTCCACATCAAGGCAATTTTGCTCAGTCTGGAAGCAATCACCAAACTGGTTCTGCGTATTTATCACACCAACGTACATATTTTGCGACAGCAAATAAAAATGATTAATTATGACATGGAATCAATCCACCTTTTAAAAAACAAAATCACATACAGTCTGATAAGTGGCTGATTGATAATCTCATTTAATTTCTGTACCTGTGAAACATTGTCATTTATACCTTCTCTTTGGTTTCCAGGCTCACAGGGTCGATTCTGCGCATGAAGTTGGTCTCTGTGCTTACGTAAAAGTCTTCTTTGTACTTAACAAAGCTCACTCCTGCATTATCAGTTGCCTCTGTTAATCAAACACAACTGATGATTAGAATGGGTTCAGAAGAAGGTTTTGTAGTAATTGCAATTAACTTTGACAAGTCCTGTACTTGTGCTTTTTTTATCTTTTCTTTATAGATAGGCCTGCACTTTCAGCTCCAACTGAAGCTTACTTGGAATCTGAAAACGTGAAAAGAACCGAGCGAAGAAGTTCTTGCATGGGTCAGGTGTTGCTAGGGTGCCAAATTCAGACACCACAATTCGGTTGTTCTCCGCGTTCTGTACATAAGAGTCACTGCACAGAAAGCGGCTGCTGTAGGTCACCTGACCATCTTTAATGTGGAAACGATGCATCAAGGAAATGCCGTCAAACCAGTGGCTGAATCTAAGGAAGAAGAGATGAAGCCAAATTAGCAAAGAAAACAACCAGATGAAAATAAATTGATCTTGCTTATATCAATATTTTGTCCTCTTGCTTTCATCAAACTCATATTGCCAGGTCCATTCCTAAGGAAGCTGCCAGTGATCCAGAAGGGAATTTGACCCTTAATAACTGTACTGATGGGGTCTGGGGTCTCCTCTACCGAGCTCACAAGAGGACCAATGAACTCCAGACCACTGGCAGATGGCCGTTTTTTGTTAGCTGAGAAGAAATCACACCATAACAAATCATGAGAGCTGTGACACAGACAATGTGGTGGATGAGTTCTGGAAGACAAGCAAATAAGGAACAATTGTATCTTACATATAATCATAAACTGAATGAAATCCATTAATATCAGAGAATGTCTGCAAAACTCAAGTGCGTTTTTAATGTAAACCGCACAAGCTTTTCAAATGGGGTTGAGGTCAGGGGATTGTGCTTGGACAGTGGCCACTCAATTACCTCTGATCCTTTTTGTCTGGAATCAAGATTTTTCTAATTCGTTATGTGTTTGGGGTTGTTGTAGTGTTGACACACTCATTTCAGGGGCATTTTCTCTTCGGCATATGGGACAACATAATCACTTCAAGTAGGGGAGACCGGGGACAGTTGCAACACTTTTGAATTTGGCTCTGTTACTCAGAGACGGTTTGGATTAAACCAATTGTTTTTACAATAATCTTACATCTGTTAACTAAATCATTTAAAGATAATTACAAAATCTACATTGATCAAAATGATTATAATAAAAAATGTAAGTTATAATAATATCACAGTGTTATTTATTCATCAGCTTTGATTAGATGACAATTACAGATTTATCTACAGTAGATGAATACGCCTTATTTTCAGATGTAAAATATTCAAACTGATAAAATACAGTAGGCTTTAAAGTGACATGGAAGAATGGAACAATTTGTGAGGCAGTTAACTTTTATTTAGCCTATTTTCATGTAAAACATGTTTTAAAAACTATTTTATATTATGTTTATTTATTTATGCTTGTTCATGATTGTTTGATCATGGCTGACAGAAACTGTTGCAACTGTCCCCGTTCCTGTCAGTCATAAAACCTCATGTGCCAGTTAAACAACCTTGATACATGCTAACCATACAGCTTAAAGTTAACATATCACTCATTTAAACCATATAAGTTTGAGCTGAATCCCATAAAAAGTGACAACAGTATAACAAAAACAAAGCTCAAGAAAATAAATACTTTCATACTTCAAAAACTCAATAGTTTTTCGTCAATAAATCCTGGAGCAGCTCAGAAATCTCCTCCAATTGTGCAAGTGTGAGTGTCATTTAGCTTGTTTCTGATTGGAGATAAATGACATGTTGCAACCATCCCCTGTTGCAACTGTCCCCGGTCTCCCCTATTTTGATGTTTTCAAACTAATCCATGATCTCTGAAATAGATCCTCACCACCATAAAAAAAACATTCCCATGCCATGATTTTTGCGGCAACATGCTTCACTGTCTCAGTGAACAGTGGCTTGACTTCAGTACCTGGAGGTCGCATGACATTCTATCACAGACCCAAAAAGAATTTGACTCATCAGTCCACAGAATGTTATACCATTTATGTCTGGGCCAATCAATGTTTTCCTTGGCAAATTTTAAATGATTCTGCACATGGCTTTTTTTTTTCAACAATGGTGCTTTACGGGGGCTTCTTGCTGATTTGATCAATGGTTATCTGACTGTAACAGCTTACAGGTATTTTTAGATTGACCTTTGATCTTTCTGGAGATGAATCTTTGCCATTCTGACTATCTGACTAATTTGTTTTAATAGTAGATGCTAGTTTTCTTCTGTGTGCATCAGGTTTTTGTTGCCATTTTTAAGCATTTGAGAACATTTTAGAGGAGCAATTAATCAACTTTTTAATCAAATGTTGTTCCGCCAAACAAAAGCCCCTTTCACACATATTCTTTACTGGTTATTTACTAGTAAATTACAGTTGAGATCATGTGTAAATTTGTGTAATTACCAGAAAAGTAATTCTGTTAATTTTATAGTATTCATAATTAATTCATAACACATGCATACATGCATGATTCTGTTCTTATTTTTTCACATTTACTGATGTATGACATAAATATATATGATGAAATATATTTAAGATGTATAGGTTTAAGATTTTTTTTTGTAGGTAGGTACATTTTAAAATAGATTTTTGCATTTACTGTAAGTGGTATCAGTTGCTCCTAAATTTTTAGAATTTAGAATACATTTAATAATTTTATAAACATTTATAAATAGGCTACTTTATTTTAAACACGCCTCTTTCAATGAATGAGTCAATTAACGCAGAACGCAGCACCCATGTCATGACGTGGATTATTCCATATTATCAATAAGTAAATTATTTGCATTGCAGAAATATCACAACTAATAAGGTTTATCAGCTTACTGATGTTTATTGCTGTTTTTTTTATCACAACTTAAGCCTCATGTCAAAATGCATGAACATTCTGCTGCAACTGTCTTTGAGCAACAGATCAACTCTTTCAGTGTTGACCACACATTGGACATTAATGGGAGGCGATAAAATCAACACTTAGTTTTTGTATTTGTAAAATAGAATCACTAAATCAGCCACAACACAGAACACACATACAGAGAAATGAAGTGGCAACATTATAACACATCCTGGGAGACGAATTCCTCTCTAATTATCTGTTAGATAAAAAAAATTGCTACAATGCAGATAATGCACATGAAAGGGTGACACCATGCATAACATATGAGCCTCCCCCCACCCCACAAAATTACACAGAACGATCAATGGGGGAGACACACAATTTGCTCTCTCTTTCATATATGTAACGAAACACCAGCTGTAACACTCAGCGTCACACGCGCACACACTCACACACACACATAAAGGTTGGACATAATATTGTGACAACTGCACAAAATAAAAAGCTTCAGTACGAAGAAATGGTAATATATATATATATATATATATATATATATATATATATATATATATATATATATATATATATAGTGTTATAATATTTATTTTCTATGTTTAACCATCTTAAATGAAAAACTTAAATGAAATTAGAAAATGAGCCATTGAGTAATCCTGTAATGGTCACTAGCTGGAGTGCCCTTGAGAGCCACCAGAGGGCACTCCACATCAGACCGTTGTCATTCCCTGACAAACTACATCTCTCATGATAGGTACTATCAGAGAAAGTCTAAAAACTCTTAAACTCTTAAAACTATATTTTGTGACACAATAACAGTAGTATTTTATTTCAACTATGCTTCTAATGCCCTTGTAGCATGCGCAATTGATCATACTCTGTCCACTAATCACCGTTCTGCAGTGAGTCTGGCTCCACCTTTTAGTACCCTTTCACTGTGCTAGGTACCCCAACGGAAGGGTACCCAAAAGTGGTACGATCGACTTCGGCTTTTTGGTACCATTCACAACTTTTGACAGTGGAAACGCAAATAATTGCGTACCGAACCGAACCGTACCGTACCACTCAGTGGAAACGAGCCATAATATGGGCTTTGGCTCCATATTAAAGGCTAGATGTCTTAAGGCGGAGATTCTATCGTCATCACCGCGACCATCTTGTCGCAGGTAAGCTGATGTAAGATGAGTGGTCAACATGAACACAAATACTCAAAAAATCTTGACGGATTTACAAACAGTTTGGTTTCTCACAAACGTTATTAACGAGGCTATAATTATCTGGATGATTATTTATTTATACACTTATTATTCATAAGTATGCTGTGTCATAACTACATTTCTGACGTTTATAACAAACCAAACCGTTTGAAAATCGGTAGAAAATTGAGCAAGTTATGATTATTTAAATAGTACATGTACCATTAACACAATGTTACGAGTGAGCGAGCTGCCTGTGACAAGATGGCCGCAGGGTGCAGAGGTCAACCTCCATTGGCCAGCAGCATGGACGAGATATCTAGCCTTTATATAGATATCTATGTTTGGCTCTATACACGGCAGTGCATGACCTATTTCCGGTGAAGGTATAAGGTTGCTGGATTACTTCCACCGATCGTAGAGTCCTATGCTATACACAGAGAATTTATATTGGCTATGGCTAAAGGACCGTTAGTCACAAAAACAGCCACCCCTCATTTTGTTTATGCTTACTTGTTTATTATATTAAATAAATATAACTATGTATAAAATAACATCTAAACATATAAAATTTCGTTTCAAAGACGGGAGGACTGTACATTTTGAAGACTCTGCCATAATCCCGTTTTCCTCCGCTTTAAATCTCCCCAACCGGAATCTGAAGAGCAGCCTTTCGTCAAATGCAGAATTTCTGCGTGCATATAGCCTATTCTCTGCCTGGACTCATCAGCACTCATTGTATCCAACTGTATGTCATTACCTTGTTTAGCTCACTCCATTTAAGCCTGGTTTTCTCATTCATTATCTGCGAAGTCTTGTTAGTTGTTAACACTGCATTCCTCAGTGTTCTGTCGGATTTTTCTTGCCTTCATGGTTTCCTTGATTCTCTGCCTGTTCCCCGGATATCTCTCTTTGCCTCAGCCCTTAACTGTTATTGTTGACCCTTGCCTGGATTTGGACTGTGATTGTGGACAACCCTTTAAATAAACTGCATTTGGATCCTCAACCTTCTTGGTGCAATATTATTTGCTGAATTTTCTGACCCCAAAAAAGAAATTGAGACACGGGTCAATATTGCTGCTAACCTTGTTTCCCTGAGAACTCACCATCTGCTGTGCTGAACACTTTCAAACCGAACCGCAGGTTTAAATGTAACATTGTTAACAAGGAGGTTAACAATTAACATTAGAACAACATGTTACAACTTGGGGAAAATAGAGATTCATTTGTTTTTATTTATTACATACATTTTATTAATCTTTATAAAAATTTCAAACATTGCCCAGAAAAAAGACAGTTTAGGAAACTCACACCCACTGACTTGACAAGTTATTTCCATCCAAATGATGCTCTTTCTAATGTAAATGCTGTATGCTAAAGACTGTATGTTAATATATAATTTAGTTTACCTCAGGTTGTGTTTAGGTCATTTTTACCCAGAAAGGACTTTCTTTTTCCCCAAAAGGGTAAATGCTATTGCATAATACTAAAGCTTACAGTCAGGGTATAACTACTTCCCCATTTTTTCCCACCACCACCACCTTTACTTTCTTGCTGATTTGAGCTTATGCACCTCAGTTTTTGACCTAATATGCTGTACAATTTTTCACACTAGTGTGCTTTAATGTTTAAAACAGGAGGGTCGGGTGACCAGGAATGACCCGACCTATAAAAAATAGCTAAAAATAGACTAAATCTCTTGTTATGTTATATTATCACAAAATATTGGATTACAAATATTTTTTTTAATTCGGACAGGTTTTGTATTTATATTTTGAAGCTGACTAATTGAGCTGGCCTCATTGATCTGAGGATAAAGGTCATCCGTGTGAAAAAGAAAGCCTGTACACTCAAAATAGTTTTTTTTTCTGTACAGTATGAACATGTGTGTGTTTGTGTGTGTGTGAGCAGTAGCACGAGTGTGTATGTATCCACGCATGCACATCCAATGCCTTTTCAATATTTTCTAATCGGGAACACCATAAATGTGACTTTATACTATTTTGTATAAAATAAAAGCATTTCAAAACAAACTTAGTTAAACATTAAAACACAGTAGTTATACTTTTAGTTAGCACAGCACATGGGTTAAGTAAACCGAGTCAAGACAGAGGTTTAAGCATGAAGGCCATGTGAATGAATTCATGGAAAGCAGCTGTTCAGAAACTGATAGTTTTTTTCCAAGCAAAACTGGTGGAATGATTCATGCAGCGCCTATTTCCTAATTTTGTGTGGCCAATGTGACATCACTAATAAAGAGTTTAAAAGTGGGCAGTGCTCGGGCAGCAGACCGAAGTCAACATGTTCACCCTCATCCTAGCATCAGTACTCATCGCTAGCGGTAAGAAGTTTGCACACCTGAACAGAAGTGGTCAGGAGACTTAGACTTAGTATCCTGCAACATAAAGATTACAGATGTTGTTGTAAAGATTTTATTCTGAATTTCTACTGCAGCCTTTGGGTGTGGAAAACCACCCATTCAGCCTGTCATCACTCGTGTGGTCAATGGAGAAGAAGCCATACCCCACAGCTGGCCCTGGCAGGTATGTAGCACCATTTTGTCATCTCGTCCTCTCACCCTAGCCACCCTATTTGCCTCAGATTTACTATCCACACTTTGCCTTTGCATCTGTTCCCTCTTTTTCAATCGATTTCATTTACATTATAAAGCAATTTACAACATCAAAGGCTTACAATTCATCAGTTCATGCATTCCCTGCGAATCAAACCCCTGATTTTGGCATTGCTAGTATAAAGGTCTACTGTTGCTGTATGTATGTTTAACATAATAGCACCATGCTTAATTATGTTTCCCATGATTAGGTCTCTCTGCAGTATCTGAGCGGTGGCTCATGGTATCACACTTGTGGTGGATCTATCATTGCCGAAAACTGGGTGATGACTGCTGCTCACTGCATCAGGTATAAGAGTCCAATCCAGTGTTCATCTAGTATATTAATCTCTGGTCAGTGCAGAATCCAATTCCTTTTCAAATGAGTTCAAGGTTTTGAACATGAGGAATTCAAGAGCTTTTAACTGGATTTCAACCATAATGCATTTTCTCTCCTGTAGTTCTGGGCGCAACTTACAGGGTGTACATTGGTAAGCATGACCTGTCCTTAAACGAGGACGGCTCAATGGCCATCAGTGCTCAACAGATCATTGTACATGAGAAATGGAACTCCATGTTTGTGGCTTTTGGGTAAGTATCATACTTTGTAGATCTTTACAGAAATTCTGTCATATTTCATTTTAGGGAATAGAAAGGTAAACATGTCAATGAGTTGATTGAATTCACAGATTTTAAACTCAATGAAATACTTAATAAGGATACTAGAGGAAGTATTTTTAATAAAGACCACATGCTGTAAAACTGACTTTTAAAACGACAGGCCAACAATTTTAAAAATATTTCTATCCATTTTATTTTTAAATGATGTTGCTTAATGGCAAACGGTTTTCATATTGTTATTTATCGATCATAAACACACTGGTTTAGGTGTGTAAATAATCAGTGAGAATAATTTACTGTTTACTGCACTTTGTTATTCTTACAGTGGTATAGTAGCCATTGAATCGGAAGTTTCACACATTAAGAAATTATGTAAAACTTAAATCAGTTTATATACAGTACAGTCATCAAGTCATATATGGCTTCACATCCCAGTCTTGATCAACCTGTCGGGTTTATTTTGTGACACTGACTGTGGACATCAACACAGAGAGTGCAAACAACAGCTTACACTTGTGATTGTGCTTATTCAGAAACGACATTGCCCTGATCAAGTTGTCCAAGCCTGTGACACTGAGTGACACAGTTAATCTGGGCTGCATTCCTCCTGCTGGCTCCATCCTCGAAAACAACTACCCTTGCTACATCACAGGCTGGGGAAGACTCTCCAGTAAGTGCTTGTGGCTAACCTGACATAGCCTACATGCATGTAATAATATCTGATTTTTTTTTATATTCCTAAAGCATAAAGCAAACCTGACCCTGTAAAACAAGCCCTTGCCTCGTTTTAGTGTTTATGTGAGGTAATCTGCACATAACAGTATTAATAAACATACTTTGGTTGTGTCCCAGCTGGAGGGTCTCTTCCTGACAGACTGCAACAAGCACTGATGCCCGCTGTGGATCATGCTACCTGCTCCAGTTCAGACTGGTGGGGCTCCACCGTCAAGGAATCTATGGTCTGCGCTGGGGAGACGGCATTGTCGCTGGCTGCAATGTGAGTGAAGTTATTCAGTCTGTGTTTAAAAACAAGTATCTTGTGTAGAGCTGTACAACAATGACAATGTTTCACTAGTGTCTATTAAACTTTTACAAAAAAAAAAAAAATCACACTGGAAAATTCTAATTTGCGTTGGTGCTGGCTGTGGCTGACCCTGAGAGAGCAGTTCACTACATCACAATATCACTATTTCTGTGTTACAAATAATTATTTATCACAGAAGTACTGGATAAAAGTTTAATAGTTTGATCAATAAACACTGATGTCTACAGATTTTAACAAAATCACCAAGCTGGCCTAACTTTGACGGTTGTTACGCCACCAGATAGCGACAAATGACAAATTTTGGTCATAGAATCATTAATTTAAGAGAATCATTAAAAATAGGGATTCATCCAGTAATGAAACCATAGGCCTATGGGTGAGTCATTGAATCATTCATTCAAACCATAAAACAAATAAAAAAAATAAAACACTCAGATTAGGCCTAATTAAATTGACTGCAGCAATAAACATTTTGTCAGAACAATTTTGTTTAGTTGTCGCTTCAGAATGGTGGGAAAAAAAGTTATCAATTTAAATTCAAACTCAATTTATCCATTGTGCTAATCTTGTGTCAGTACATTTGTGAGACTATTAGCTAACGTTTATAGAGTACCTTAACGCATCTAATTCAAAGCAATATCCCTCAAGCAAAAGAGCCTCGTTGTTCCAAATTTGCTTTTATACAATAGTGCAGTAAACCAACAGTTAATATTGAGAAACATTACATTTTAGACACAATGTCGTTAATATGTCGAATAGTTAATGCCACAATGTAGACACTTTCTGTTTTGACTCTCGTCAAAAATTCCAAACGAAGCTGCGCCAACCATGTGTTGTTTTGTTACAGTGTTTAAAATGAATCGGTAGAATGAATTATTTAAATTCATCTTTCACGGACGTAAGTCATAGGCTATTAGGCGATTTTAAACGCGTATCGAATCTGCCAAGTCTGTGTTTTTCACAACCTCTGTAAAAAAAATTCCAGCCCAAATTACCTGTTTTTCGACAAACTGATGGTAGTCCTATGTCCGAATCTCACTGCTTTTGTGTTAGGACAATATATGACAATTAATTAGTTAGTAAACTGCTTTTTTTGTGAACTTGCAGGGTGACTCTGCGGTCCTCTGAACTGTAAGAACGCTGACGGCATCTGGGAGGTGCACGGTATTGCCAGCTTCGTTTCTAAGTTTGGGCTGTGACACCATTAGGAAGCCTACTGTTTTCACCCGTGTGTCCTCTTTCAATGACTGGATTGACCAGGTACACTGTAATGATTTTGCAGAAATAATGTATTCACAACAATGTGTAGGATAATATTTAAAGGATAATATGCATGCATTATTTTTTTAGTAAAAACTAGCCTACAGTTCTTTAAATGGACAGTTCACTCAAAAAAAATATTCTGTCATAATTTAGCTATAATAAGTTGTTTTAAACCTGTATGAGTTTCTTTCTTTCTGTTATACACAAAAGATGACATTTACGAATGTCGGTAACCAGACAGTAAGCATTGACTTTTTAGTATATTTGTTTTCCTACAATGGAAGTCAATGGCTAGTCAACTGTTTGGTTACAGACATTCTTCAAAGTATCCTCTTTTCTGTTTGAGAGAAGAAAGAAACTCATACAGGTTTTGGAACAAATTAAGGGTGAGTAAATGATGACAAAATGTTCCATTTTTGGCTGAACTATGCCTTTAAGTTCTGTCTAAAGCCATTACGGTTATCAAATCCCTAAGAGCTTTGGAAGAGAGATTTGCATTAGGTGAATTAATTAGATTTCCTTTTTCTTTGCTCATTAAAGGTCATGATGAACAATTAAGACGGACCATGGATGCGGACTAACTTTAATTCCAAAAGAAAGAAAAAGAAAAAGCAACCCACCAAGAAAACATTAAATAAACACATAATGGTTCAGCAAGGGATCAACTTCTTCCATCAGTTTTTTTCTTACCCAGTCTCCCACACTGATTCAATACAAACTGCCAAATGCTTGCCAAAATATTAATCTGTACTCCAATTAGCTTATTTAACGCATCTTCTGATTAAGCACCTGAGAGTTTAAGGAAGGCAGCTGATGTATATATGTCAAACATGATGAATGTATCAGATATGAATGTCAGATATAGAATTTTAAAGATTGCAGTACCTCAGATAACAGTAGATCATTTGGCCAAAGGAGGTGAGGCTGTCTATGATCGCTTCCCACTCAAGTGTGGGGAGGAAAGGATGATAATCATGACCTACTGACATGCAACTATATCATGAGAAAACAGCACATGGATGATCAGGGATCTGTGGGTTTAAATAAAATTGTGTATTTTTTCATGGCCAAATTCTTCAAAACATAATTTAAAGATAATGTTAAGTGATTGCCAGTAGGAAAATAAATGTTTACTCATTAATGTGATTAGATGGATGCTTCTGGATGTTACCTGGCTTTGCTCCACACAAGACTTATAGAAATTCTGAAATTCAAAAAGAGTTTGGGAAACGAGAATTGCCTGTTGGCTGTTTTGTGACGCATGTGGTAAAAATAAATCTTCAAAATTATTTCTCATTCCTGGTTTTCTACAAGGCATAAAAATTCCAATTAGAGATAGGAAACTTCTTTGCTTCTATATCTCAAAGAGTGATATTTGCGTGAAGCTTTTCTCTCTGCAGTACTCCTAATGGCTCCACGGGGACTCCTGACTTGTTATCTGACTCGTTCTTCAGTACAAATGACTTTTATATTGTATTACATTTATAAAGGAGCATGCAAAAGGCAATAACACAGAACTGTGACCACCATAGACATTGAAAAGGATACGCACATCTGATTAGCTCGTCATCATTTATTTATTTATTTTTTTCAGTGACTAATTCCTCAATTTACATTTAGGCTATTAGTCCACCATAGTAGAGACCATGGTTCTAAACTGGGGCCCGGGACCTACTGAGAGATCCCCCTAAACTGTCAAGGGGGCCGTTCATAGAAATAAAATGATGTAAAATAAAATGTTAAAACTACTAATTTCATTTCATTTAATTAATTTTAGCAGATTATATAGAATCTTTAATATATCTGGAACAATTTCAAGAAAACTGCTTTTGTATTTTTATCCTTTTAACATGTTGTTGTTGTTTTTAATTAGTCATGCATAATACATTAAAAGTTAGAATTTCACTGCCTATGGAATAGATTTCCCACAATACGGAGTATTTGGTTACAACTGTCCACATTACAGTTGAGTCATGTGGACAGTTAGTGCAGCAAGCACAAGTTTTTGCTGTGCACAATGCACATGTGTAGTGTCCTCATAAAATATTTGAACAATGGATGCATTTCTGATCCGAAGATATTGGCAAAAGTTTTTTTTTTCTAAGATAAGGCTTTCACTTCACCTTGCACACTCCACAATGAATGGCTTATTATCATCCCAAGACGTCATATAACTGACTTCTTGGGACGTCTTTTGACCATACGTCAATATCTGCCTTTTTATAATTGGTATGCGCCTTTTTAAACGTCGGTTAGTATGACGTTATCGGATCCTAACTCTACCCCAGACTTAAACCTATCCCTAAACCTACCCTGTCACCTAACTGACGTTAAAGGTAAAGCGTCAGTTGTATGACGTCCCAGGATTGTCATATAACTGACGTTTAAGGTATACCCTAAAAGGCGGATATTGACGTATGGTCAAAAGAAGTCCCAAGACATCAGTTATATGACTTCTTGGGATGAGACTGTGTTATATTATCCTTATGTGACTGTTAAACTTAACTGGTATCATCACAAATGTTATTATGTGCTCTAAAAACTGACATATGATATTGTCATAGCAAGATCATTGCAAAATCTTGAGAAATGTGCGAGGTGGTGGCCAGTGGGGTATAGACAGATGTGTATCAACTGTATCAAAATGCTAAGTTGTTTTAACCCAACTTTGGGTCAAATAGGGACAAACCCAAATGTTGGGTTAAAATTGTAATTAAAAATTGTAACCCAATGGCTGGGTTTGTCCATATTTGTCCCAAAACAACCCAACAATTTTTAGAATGCAGGAAACACAGAGTTTAGTTGTTCAGTGTTATGATAACAGGTTAAATGTCGTAATTATCCAGCATAAGTACAAACATTTTATATTTGTGATATTTAAACTGTGTAGGCTATTATTAATGAATGTATAAAATATGCTGTTTCTGTTTTAAATTAAATTTAACCAGGTCTAATTTAAGTACAATTAATTAATTTAAATGGATGTAGGCTAGAAACATGTTGCCCAATTTTTATTTTCTTTATTTATTATATTTGCAATGAACGGTTAGTTACCTGTACATCATGAAAAACGACAAAAACACCTTATTTTATAAGCTAATTGTGTAAAATATAAACTACTTATGGGTAGCTATTATTGATTGATAATATCTTAGTCTACAACCTACTAAAATGTCATGTGGTTTGTCATGTCGAAATCTATTTGTGTGTCCCAACTGTACTCAGTCTACCCTACATTTTAAAAGCTGATAAAAAGGATTTTTCTTTAACCATGAAGCAGTCCCCTCCCGACTCCACCCGAGCCTGCCCGAGTCCGGACGGTGCAGGGACATTCGCGTCACCTGGGATCGCTCGCGTTGTCATTGGTTAACGGAGTTTAACGTTTGTTTTCGTTCACAGGACAACACAATGACAACCACGCCTACAAGGCACAGGCAGTGACTGCAGGGAGACTGAGCTCTATAAGCTGCTCTGAATAATGCCACTTCATCTGCATATTAGCTAGTACACTCGAAAAGTAAACATTGCGTAAGTGAATGACTGATGCGATCTCCATGCAGCTGACGCTTCAAATCAACCTGATTCACTGGATGCTCAACGCGGTCTGTTTCGACGTCTCTTGTTAAGCGAAAACTTTTTGATCTGACTGCACATCAGGCCATCAGCTCATTTTACTTGCTTCTTAAAATTGGTCCGCATTATAAGTAGGCTACTTGGCAATGTCAGTGTAAAAGATGCGGGTAAGTTCACTTTGCAAGAGCAGCATCGCCATAACAGCAGAATTTACGATCGGGATGAGACGAGAAGCTGCAGCGCGGCGCCAGACGGTTTGCATCGCATTGTTTTGAATGGAGCACAATTTTCTCATCTTATAAACAGGCAAGTTTATACTTTCATAATGTTTATTGCTTATGTAAAAATGTTATAAAGTATTGGATTGCCTAACCATTTTCTTACTAATTTGAATATAGGCTTGTCTTGTCTGCTCTATTCAGCAGGAGTCAGCTGTTGTGCTTCCACATAGTGTTGGACAGACAAGTGTTTCATTGTTCCCCTCATGTTTCATTTAGGGGGTAGGGCTGTTTTTCTCAAACGAGTACTTCAATTAGCCTAGTTCTTTATAATGCTGGTCGCCTACATGATGATTTGTTTTTGAAAGGCTGGATGTCAGCTTGAATGGTTTCATTTAGCATTATTTGTCTTATTAATTAACATCCTATTTGTGAAAAGAAAACAACAATAATTGAAACTGAGAAATTGAGTAGCCCTACAGTATAATAGAATGAGTTGTCTCAAGTTGCATAGTGCTGTGAACAGCTGACAACTTATTTGCTGTATTCCTCAAAATAGATATGCGCAAATATAATCCTGGCCATGCAAACATGTTGTTTCTAGAACCGAAACACAGAGGCATATGCATATTACTTCCCACAATAAGGTCGGCAAAATAACATATGTTTCAGTGCGTCTTTCTTTCTTTGCATTTCAAAGCAAACTGACAAAAACAGCAATCACACTTGTACTTGTGGGTGGTTTTATTTAAGCTCTTTATGTTAACTTTTCACCTCTCATTTGACATAACTGTCATCTCATCAATGAAATTGGAGGCGTTGAGATGGCGTAAAAATAGCATAATCCAGTCTCCAAACTCCTTGTCTTGTGTAGGATTGCATGGAAAAATCATGCTGTTTTATTAATATTTATTTATAGTCCTATAAAACCAAGCAAAATAAGAAACAATCAAGTAAATATTAATCAAACAAATACAATTATGCCCTAGTATCGTTTGTAAAGAAATATCCATGGACCAGGAAGGCAGCAGTATAGCCTAAATCAGATGTTCATGTTAGACTGTGTTCTCATCAATTGCTTCCAGCTTATTATTGATCAGAATGTCACTGATTCTGACTAGCTCAGCTTAACTACAGAATATACAGTATGCACGTCATAGTGCAGTTTACATTTTCAGACCTATATGTATAACATCAATGGGACAATTTTTTTTTCCAGGAGGAGAAGTTAGACATTATGCCCAGAATGATCTATTTTGCATGCAAATAGTGTTTAAAGAAGCACTACTATAGTATCAGCCAGGTCTGTATTATTCAACAGAATATGCATATAAGAGCCGTGACACTAGGATTGGAGAGGGGAGGTTATTTGTATCTGGGGAGGCACTTTAAAACACAATGGAAGTAAAATGATATTGTGCCCTAAGTGCCCTTGTTACTCAAACAGAGTTTGATTTTCATCAGTCTTGCCCATGTGTTTTCTCACTTCAAGCCGGGGCTCTTAACTTGAGTTTGATGTGAGTGGAATTGCTCTCTATATAAACTGACCCTCTAACAGTAATTTGAGCTTTGAAAAGGGAACTGACCTTGGGTAAGAGCTTACGGTAGAGAAAACAACTGAAAATGAGCTTAGATACAGATTTTAGGTTTATATACATGGACTTTTAAATGTGTCTGTAAGAGAAAATGGGTTTGATTTTTTTTTTAATTTTTACATGGTAGCACATTTTATCAAAAGTCATGTTTTGTCTAATTTTTCCTTTTGTTTGTAGTATAGTTTTACTTAGTAGTACTTTTTATTCATGTTTCTAAAAAATTGGTGACCTCAAGGCCTTTGGATCCCACTGTATACATGTTTTTGATATCATGATTTAATTATTCATTATACTTTGTTACATTAAGAAAATGTTGTTTCCTCTGTCTTTTCAGGAATAATTCAGAAGCTAAGGATGTTTCCCTTGGGATCTGGCTAACAGAAACCAAGACAGTCCCGCCTTTGCAGAGATGCAAACCTCAATAGATCACTCTCACTGAAGAACCAGATGATGTTGGCTCTTTCAAGAATAATGTAAAATGGCAGCAGAAATTGAAACACAGTAACCCATTGAGAGGAACTGTGTTTTCATGTGTCATCCCTATTCTTGAACATCAGATCCCTGAGGTCAACTCACCATGGAGACAGAACTCAGAGCTGGGCTGTACCGCAGCTGCCATAGTGGCCATTGTGTGTAACTCAGTAGTAGCTGTGCTCATTCTCATTCTCTTTGTTATACTGTACAAGGCCTGCAAAATCCCCTCCTGTCCGGAAAGGGCTCCGGTGCTGGCAGAGACTCAGGAGCCACGGATAACAGAGCAAAAATACTTATTAACTGCCGCGTGAAACTGAAAAACATGAATACAGGGCTGCTGCTTACATTCACTGGGGCTTGAAGAATCTTTTTTTATGGTTAGAGCCCCCTTCTTCCTATATTTAAGGTCCAGAGAAGCGCTTTTCATTCACAGAGTGCATTTCTGATTGTCCCGCTAAATGTGAAATGAACCAGCGCAGTCTCATCCCAATTCGTCATATAACTGACGTTTTGGGACGTCTTTTGACCATTCGTCAATATACGACTTTTTAGGGCCCCCTTAAACGTAAATACAATTACGTCTGGACATTGACTGTACCAGGACCCTGAACACTTAACCCTAACTACAAACTGGACACCTGAGCTGGCGCTTAACGTCAAGCGCTGGTTCTATGACAACCCCCAGAGTAATCATCTGCTGACAAACTTTTAAGGGTAAACGTCGTATATGACCAAGCAATCAGTAACTTT
>JAQIUQ010006451.1:0-55974 GCA_030378365.1 Hybognathus amarus
CGTGTTTGGTTCAGTTTCGTATTGCTGTTTTTGAGAGAAGTTTTAAGTAGACACGATAGCTTTTCTCTGGTGATGTTTTTAATATCAACTTGGAGTAATATCAGTGCTATAATCAGTAATTTTTATTATTCATTCATGTATCGGTTTGTACTGGATACACTACCATTCAAAAGTTTGGGGTCAGCGGGATATTCTTTGAAATAACTTAATTTAATTACTGTACAAGGATGATTGTTGACCAAAAGGATTCTATTTCAACTAAATGCTTTTCTTTTGAATTTATTCATTGAAGAATCCTGAAAAAATGCATCATGGTTCTACTGAAATAATAAATGTTTCTTGACACCAAATCAGCGTGCTATAGAATGATTTCTGAAGAATCATGTGACACTGAAGACTGGAGTAATGATGCTGAAAATTCAGCTTTGTCATCACAGTTAAGGAATAATTTATTAGCAATTTTAAATTGTAATAATATTTTCTAATACTACTGTTTTTACTATATTTTTGATCAATAAATGCAGCCTTGGTAAGCATAAGAGAATTCTTTTACAAGCATGAAAAATTCTTACCGACTCCAAACTTTTGAATGATATATATATATATCCATTGATTTTGGATATTTAGGTGTTTCATCTAGAATTCTGAAGTGAAGTAAAGTCAGCGTGATAAGATTACATTTATTTAAATTAATTTGAAGAACTAGAACAAGAGAGAGATTGTGAGTGTGAATTACCTGTGTCTGTATGTAATAGTGAAGCTTTAGACTACAAGCTTTAAACAACACTTGAAAGTGGCTCAGAACGGAATGCAAAAAGTTGGATCTTATTTGCAAATTTCATGTGTAGCAAATTTCGATCTGTGTCAGATGTGATTTAAAAACATCAGATTTTTTGTGCCAGTGTAAATGCAGCCTAAAATTTTTGATCAGGATTTGGTTGTATTATAAGACCCCATTTGAATCTGCTGAGAAAAGTGCCCCTGAAAGATCATTCCTCTTGTGCACTGTGATCTGCACTAAGCTCCAATCCAATAGGACTTGTCAACTTGTTTCCCAAACCAGTCAGTCTTTCTCACTTCACTGGTCACGCTCTTTCTCGAAGTCACACAGACTGTTTTTCAGTTCCAAGTGTCATTCCAGTCACAGTTGTCTATCGCTTGTCTGTGTGTCTAGACCGATATTATCTTCAGTCTGTTGTGTTTATCTTCAGTTGTTGAAGGCTATTTCAGATGTGTAAGATTGCACTTTCTGGCTGAGAAATTGGAGACTAGCACACTAGATTTGGGTGTTTATATTCAGATGAGGTGTGTTTGGTGCTCCATATTTTAAAACCACCTGCTCGCCTCACACTGACTCTACTCTGCCCTGCCCTCCCTTCACCTTGCCTGGCCTGCGTGCAGTGCTGGAACTTAGTTGCTGTTTCCGTCCACAGGCTTAGTGAGTAACATGCTATGCTACATGGGTTACTCCCTCTAGAACTGTAGCTCATATGTATTTAGCCTGGAATATTCCTTTAAAATAGCTTTGGCATCACTAGATTCTCATTAAGAGTCATTTCTTCGAAAACAGTTTTCACAGTCAAAACCCAGCTGTGATTTTACAGATATTTTAATTTATTCAGTATTGGTTGATTTTGGATGTTAAATAGTGCTTAACATTTCCTGTTTTTGTTTTGTTTTGTTTTAATGACCTTTGGTATCATCTAACACTCACTTAAAGTTAATCTTCAAAAAATACTAGTAATTTAATTACACTTAAATGTAATATTTAGTAAATATAAAATACACACCTGTATGTTATATTATCAGACTGTACATTATAAATTTGTGCTGCCCAATGTTTAAAAATGGCTGATTCTTAGTGTTTTTATAAGTATGATAGCATAGAATTGGTAACACTTTACATTTAAGTTTAATTTGTTAACATTAGTCAACATTAACTAACAATGAAAAATACCTCAAACGCATTTATTAATCCTGATTCATTTCAACATTTACTAATACATTATTGAAATCAAAAGTTGTATTCGTTAATATTATATAATGGATCTGAGCTTACATAACTAACAATAAACAGTTGTATCTTTCTTGTTAGTTAATGTAAGCTCAGATGCCATTACTTCCTATTAAGCAATGTATCAATACTGTAACATGCATTGAATAATGAGCAATACATGTTACAGTATTGATACTCTTTAATGTTAGTTTATGCATTAAACAATGTTAACTAATGGAACCTTATTGTGTTACCACAGAATTGTAATACCGGCCATGTATTCTTAACAGCCATATCAGAAAACACGTTCTCTTAATCATCGTACTTTCAAACTACATTTTCTGCCTCACGCTCAGACAGAGAGGCTATGAGAAGAAAGGGAGAAGGACAGAGAAACAGCCAGACTATCAAACTGGGTCCTACTCAGAACACAGGAGGCCTAGTGTGGCCCACATTCTAATTTTAGAGGCCCTGGTTTTGCTGAGGATCATGGGAAAATGGGTCTCCATCTAAGCATCTGGACAGTTTGAGTCCACGGCTGAGTGCCGGAGCTGGGTAATTGCGCTTCAGGAATGCACGGAGAGCGAAGATCGGCTGACTCAGGAGTTGTCACGGGCACATGCCCCTTGTTTGAAACACCTGAGGCTACCCTGAGCGCTGAGATATTCCCAGAGCCATATGTCTGTGTTTGGGGACAACTGTTGCAGACTAAAATTGAGTATAATGCTGGGTTACAAAACAAAACGTTTTTCAGATCCAAACGCAAACAAGAAATGGTGCTAATATCTCCCACACTGAAATATCAGTTGGCCAGACTGTTAATTTTTTATGAATCATTATAGTACTAGTGTCCGGGATGCCTGGAGACTGTAGTGTGTACACCGTGAGTTTAGCTTGAATGTGTGGTATGAATAAAATGTGCTCATAAACTGCTGTTGAAATTGTATTCTCAACTGAAATGAGTAGAGGCTTGGACAATATTCCTTACATCACGACGTAATAAGCGGATCAGTGTTAAAATATACACTAACTATAAATGCTGGATGCTTCAGAGAAATCTGGACGGAAGTGGAGCGAAGCTCTCAGAAATTTCCCTTTCCTCTCGTTTCCAGTCTGGACCATTCGTTGCAGTTTTCAAGTCTTACAACATAACTCTGCACCTCGTAGCTTCACATGCTCTGCTTTGGAGATGTTTGCACAAGTCACTGCATGCTATTTAAAACCGGTGTGTCCGTTTGTGTGTCGCCTTGATGTACATGCAGGTGTGTGTAGTAAAGCCACTAACCGTTTCCCTCTCTATCTGTGCTTTCTCAGTCCACAGTGCCACCACCCCCACTTTCTCCATGCCAGTCAGCAGTACCGGTGTCCAATCAGAGCCCTCTGCCATTCAGCAATCCCAGCAGCCTCGTCACCACTTCCTTCGTCACCTCCACTCTCACAGACCCGCGCCTGCTGTCGCCACAGCAGCCGGCAGCTCCAGAGGAACACGGGTGTCTCCAGGCCTGCCACAGAGACCTGCGAGCGCAGGTAAAAGATCAATGGTGCTGAGTACCCAAAAGCAAAGCAGGAAGGAGGAAATAGTAACTCATGTTGTGTACATGCGCTTATAATGTTTGCCTGTGGGTGTCGATTACCCGGAGCAGCTGTTACTCGGACACACCACTGATTTATGCTTAAAAGTCTGTCAAAACCATCATCTGCTCTGATTGCATAGTGTACAGATCACTTTTTATTAATGCTTGCGCAATATATTGGTATGAGACCATATTTGCCCTCCATATGTCACTTTCACTTCATTTAGTTACATTAATGCCTCATTTCAGACAGTTCAGTGCGATTCCGGGACAGTAAACCCTGATCTGGCTTTGCGTTTCCAGTGTCAACACTACCCTTACTTGATATGCATGGTCTATGTCGGAAAGTAGCGATCGACATCGTAATGTGACAAAATTCAAAATTAGTCATTTTGGCAGCTTCCTTTTGAACTAACAAGAAAGTTCTGGTACTTACAGGATATTTTTATGTCTTATATGTCAAAAATTGGAGTTCTCAATTCATGACCCCTTTAATGGACCTGTTGATTGCTTTAATGCATCAACCAGCATTAATAAATGAAAACCTTATTTCAGCGTTTTTTTGTATTTTGTAACTAACTGTAATTGTAACACCACACCAGCCATTTATCTGTTATCAGCCCTAACTAAAAAAATAATTATCACCTTTATTTTGGCCAGACTTTTAATATTTATCAATCCCTACCGGCATGCAATCCCACTTCAAGTTTTCTGTTCAGTATTTCATTCATCAGCTTATTGTAGCATCAGATAAAAGTTGTTTTAAATCTGGTATCGACATGCAGTTGTAAACAAGGTTCAATGCATCTCATTTTGATCTGATCACTCAAACCACCTTTGGAGGTTGTCGGAACACATCTCGAATTTGTAGAGTAAACGCTAATGTGTTCTGATGCACCCTTGAAAACTTCGAAGGATTACTGACTCGCATAACATGTAATCACTGTTAGGAAGAAAAATGCTCGATCAAATAATTTTAGAATGGAATAGAAGCTTTTATTGCCACAAGGCAGGAATGGTGGTAGACGCAGCTTCAGCAAGATACATGAGATGGTGTTTAAAAGGGCACATGGGCAATTGAATAATAGCATGTACTAGGGGTGTAACAGCACAAAATTAACGGTTCGAGTTTGATACAATACAATTGACCTATGGCTAAGCCACGCCCCCTCCACTCACTCGGACAAACACGGCACGGGCGCTATGGCAGCTGTCACAGTAGGAGACATTTCACAGGAGGCAATTGGTGATTTTTGGAGACAGAAAGATTATATATCATCTTGAAATCACCTAAAGGGCATTAATTATGCATTGGAGGGTTATATTAATCATTTTATTGTTGAGAAGGTCGATGAAAAGCTTCAGCTCCAGGCAGAGATGTACAGGTCACAGTGTAAACATGAAAACCCGCCTATCGTTGCCATCGCCGTTTGGTGCTACAGTATTTACATGAATCAGTCAGCACAACATTGTTAACATTTGTTATCTCGGTTATTTACAGATATACGTTAATGAAGCTAATTGACATGATGTACAATGCAGCTAGAAGCTAACGTTAATGTTTTCTAATGTAACGTTACGTCTAACGTTAGACTAACGTTACGTTAGAGATTTTAAAGATAACGTTCAAATACGTTGTTGACTTAACTTAGATCAGATATAGACATCACGTGTTTAATTTATCTGCGTTTTGGTGTCTAGCTAACCTCATAACTTAATCCAGAGCAGACACTTATCTCGGTTGAGATGTGGCTTGGGAAAGGGTAAATAAATACACACCGTCGCCCAGTCTCTCAGGAACCTAGTGTCAGAGTTGCATATATCCCATGCATACCGTTTGACCATTTTAAACTTAAAATAATAAGAAAAAACAAATGAAAACTGGCTAACTCCAATGCATTTCAATGGAAGTGGAAGTAGAGAATGTCCGAATGTATTGGGTTAGCTGCGCACTGTGATTGGCTCATCGCGTTTGAGGGTGTGGCTTAGCCATAGGTCAATTATGTCACGGTTCGGTACGTTTTCGATACAGCAAAAAGAAAGAAATTCCAGAGAGTTTCCTTGATTTATTTATTTTTCACAGCGATGTTATTACTTCAGTGTCGAATTCAAATTTTTTCTTTACTGGATTAAGATTGGCTTGCGCTACATTTGCCATTTGATGTTGGGTAATGTTGTGGTCACATCAACGTCTCTTACACTATGAGTGTACTTGCCACGTGCAACGCGCCTACATTTGAAATAACGAAATTTTGGCCGGCAGGAAAATTGGTCCAACAGTTGGGTTTAAAAATGTGTACCGAAAACCGAACCAAAACCCTCAGCGCCGAGCGGATTCAATACGTGTATCGTTACACCCCCCCTAGCATGTACAACATATACACTTTATCATTCAAAAGTTTGGGTTCAAATGTATTTCCTTGCATTTGAGTCCAAAATACATAGAGAGTCTGTAGTCTGTAGATTTCAGCCTTCCTGTAAGCTATTCTGTCTTTTTTCCAGGTGCCCTTCTGGGAGGTGACCTCAACCATTCAACGGAGCATGCCCAAGCCCTGTGGGTAAGTCTTCCCTCCTACCAACCAGACGGCCCTAATAAAACCTCTTTATTTTCACCTGAATAATGCATCAGTCTGAGTCAAACTGCTTCAAATTGAAGGGCACGTTTAAGACCTGCAGGGTGGAGCGAGGGTTTTCAGTCTCATCCGATAAGATATAATCTGATCTGACTGTGATTATGAGAATGACAGCAGCTCCATGAACATTGTCTCACATATCTAAAAGTGAGTTATCAGAGAGACTTTCGGACATCCACCATACGCTCACACACCTGTTCGCGCGTGACAGCTGAAGCTCACACTCTGCTCTCAAAGCATGCCTGTAAACACCCTCATGGGACCATGGGGCACGAGTGACATCAATGTAATGGGTCAGACACCATGCATGTCAATTTTCCTACTCCGTCTTTCCATTTCCCTGTGTTATCGTTTGCTTTTGTCTCTTTTCTGCTTCTGTGCTCTCTGAATACTTGTCTTCCCATCGTCTTTCCCTCTCAGCTGTTCTTCATATCTCACATATGACAGTCTGAATACCCAGCTTAAACCAGCACGCTCCGTCCCTTCCCCTCCCCCTCTGTCACACTCCCTTCTCTCTTCCCAGCCAATCTTGACAGTCCCTGACAGCTGTTGGTTCTCCTGCCTCTGATCTTCAAAGAGCACATGAAGTCTCATGGACATTTTAAGTGGGCATTTAAAATGTGAACATTTAATCAGTAAAGAGTCTGAAAGCCTTTGTGGAGTCACTTAAACAGAATAACTTACATGGTTTCTTGTAGGTTGTGTGTGTGTTCTTTGGCACACTCCACAAAGTAGCACATTTGGTATTGCATGACCTTTTTTTTTTCTTCTTTTTTTAGACTTCCGTTAGGCCAACTTTTAAACTTAAACCGAAATTTGACCAAGCATGAAAGCCTGTTAAAAATGAAACAAAAAAGATTGTTAACATAATCTTCAATTTTTTTTTATGAAACTTTCTCAGCTCTTACCATACTGCTTTTCCTTGTCCATTACCAATACTTGTCTCTCATTCTCACTCTCTATCTGTTCATTTCCCCTCCCTTCCCTCCATTCTCAGCTGTTGCTCTGGGAATGTCAGCATTGACGTCATGTAGCATTCCTACCATTCCCATGAGAGAGAGAGGACAGAGAGCGAGAGAGACATGGACAGAGACGAAAAGAAAAAGGCAGTCAGACCTTTGAAGTGGAGATTAACAGAGGCTGGGGCTTACAACCAACACACTTATTTACTAACACAGCACACTCACATATACACACTTATATCTTATGTATTTACCATTATACTCTCTGACCCAAGTTCACAGAGAATAAACAAGTGTGTTTATACACTTTTCTGTCCCAGCACCCTCTAAAAACCAGACTGATCTTAAAGCTGTGTTTCCTGGGGCAGAGAGACAGCTGAGCACGTCTCTTCTCTGCTGCCAAGGAATTGCAGCTCCCTTTGCAATCTCTTCCATTCAGAGCTGCTGACGCGGTTGTTGTTCACACACACACACGTCTAGCAGAGCAAAACGCAGTTGTTGTTGCCCTGTAACCGGAGCTCTGATAGGATAAAATATCAAACTGCAAAAGTCTCTCTAGTCTGAAACTCTTAAATCATTCAGAAGGACTGAGGACATCTACTTTGATTGACTTAATTTTAATTTAGTGTATTAATGTATTTTTTTATCTAAACTTTTCTTTTATATATATACACTACCGGTCAAAAGTTTCAATGATCTGTACGATTTTTTATGTTTTTAAAAGAAGTTTCTTACTGCTCACCAAGGCTGCAATTTTTTTTATAAAAAATACACAAAAAACACAGTAATATTGTGAAATATTATGACAATTTAAAATGACTTTTTATGTTAATATATATTAAAATGTAATTTATTCCTCTGAAAAAAAGCTGAATTTTCAGCATCATTACTCCAGTCTTCAGTGTCACATGATCCTTCACAAATCACTCTAATATGATGATTTTATGCTCCAAAAACATGTATGATTATTATCCATGTTGAAAACAGTTTTTTACATTTTATTTCAGGATTCTTTGATGAACAGAAAGTTCAAAAGAACAGCATTTATTTAATTAGAATCTTTCCTAACATTATAAATGTCTTTACTGTAACTTTTGATCAATGTAACTCATCCTTGATGAATAGAAGTATTGATTTTTTTATTTATTTCCCCAAAAAATAAAATACAAATTCTTACTGACCCCAAACTTTTTCAAGGGTAGTGTTTAATGTAACAAAAGCTTTCCATTTCAGATAAAAGCTGTTCTTTTGAACTTTCTATTCATCAAAGAATCCTGAAATAAAAATGTGAAAAACTGTTTTCCACATGGATAATAATCATACATGTTTTGGAGCATAAAATCATCATATTAGAGTGATTTTTGAAGGATCATGTGCACACTGAAGACTGGAGTAATGATGCTGAAAATTCAGCTTTTTTTCAGAGGAATAAATTACAGTTTAATATATATTAACATAAAAAGTCATTTTAAATTGTCATAATATTTCACAATATTACTGTGTTTTTTGTGTATTTTTTTATCAAAAAATTGCAGCCTTGATAACGAAGAGACTTCTTTATAAAAAATCTTACTGATCTTAAACTTTTGACCGGTAATGTATATATACATATATACATGATATATAATCATTGTTGGCATTTTTATGAACCAGATTACACTCTTTTCATAAATAAAGTTTATAGAATATATATATATATATATATGTATATATATATTATATATATATATATTCTATAAACTTATAATATACATATTACAATATATATTATAATATATATGAAATATATAATAATAACATTCATGTTGCATTGTAACAGCACCCTATTATGACCCAGAAATGTACCCCTTTCCATCAAAATCTTGTCGCCAACCAATCCTGTCTCCACTACAGCAGCAAGTTAAAATAAGCATTGCTAAAAATATTTGTAGTATAAATATTTGGGATATTTCAGTGCAGCTGAGACATTAGTGGGTTGCCATAGCACTAGTGAGTGACGTTCAAGTTGTGTTGGGAGAATAGTATTATTTGGTTCGAGAATGTTGGGAAAACATTGGGAAAATCCCAGTCTCTCTCTCTCTCTCTCCCTCTCTCTCTCTCAATTTCTCTGCCATGCTAAACATAAAACACAATCACACATCTCATTGTTTGCCCTTAAGTCAGATATAGATCAAAGCATTAAAAATGCTACAACGTCATAAACAAAATAGAGCTAAAATATTTCAATAACAAAGCTGAGAAGAAAGTTGAGGAACTGGATAAATCTAGTGTCAGTTAGATCTCTCCGATCCCTTCCCTGTGTGCGTCTGCTTGTGCGTGCGTTTCCTCCCATAAAGGAATGCAGTTCTCCGACATAAAAAACAGTCATTATTAATCCTCCAATTACAACATAAGTAAGTCAGTAATCCCAAAAAAACCAGAGGATTTAGTTTGCAGTACAAAGTGTTGGAAAACACATCTGCCATGTTGAGGGAGACCCTAATAGGATTATTTTTCCCTGGTGGGTAATTATTGTGTTTTTCTCATCAATACAAATTACAGAAAATATGACCACAGTCGTGTATCTTCATTTTGTGTTTCTTAGGGTCGATGAGAAAGAAAGCAACCAAGGTCTTTTATTTGTAAATCTCTCCGTTGACATTTCTCTGTCTTCTCCTCCTTTCTTTCTTGTTCTGTAGCCAATGGTTACGTCAGTGCCAGGGCCTCCCCAGGACTCCTCTCAGTCTCCAACGGCAACAGCATGGGGAAAGTAGTCTCCCCCTCCACCCAGCAATCTCCCCCTCCACCCAGCACTCAGATGGTGAACAGTCGCAAACCGGACCTTCGAGTCATCACCTCTCAGAGCAGCAAGGGTCTCATGCAGCTGGTGAGCACTTCCACATTTCTCTACAAGAGACTTGTTGGGTCAAACATGATCAGAATCTCGAAGCTATGTTACAGCATAATGAAAACATATGAGGGCTAATGTTCTCATTGTTATTCTACACAAGAATTGCTCACGAGGACAATGAGAAGGGGAGGGAATGTAAAGCTGTCAGATAGACTGAGCTGATTCATATATGTGTGTCTGTCTGCTCCCAGTGTGTGTTGTGTGTTTGTGTGTATGTGTGACCTCGTTTACACCTTGTGTTGTGATCCTGTTCATAAGTGAGCAGTACTAAATACACGTGTGAGGTTCAGCGAAGTAAGAAAATTTGTCATCGCAATACACTGTTAATTTGTAGATTAAGGTGTTTAAACTTTTTTTTTTTTAAATGTGTGTAAAAAGTATATACACACTAGGGTGTGAACGGTACACGAACATTGGGGTCCGGTACGTATCTTGGTTCAAGTTGTGGTTACGAAAGACGGGGCAGTGAACTGAACACAAAATTGCTTCTTTTTATCTTTTTTTCTTTTTTTTTTTTACAAATATGTCTCTGTGTTTATATGAATTTAAATATATTTAAAATTGTATTGAGGATAAAGTCTATCTTGGATAATGCTGTCAACTATTTAGGGAGCCTTAATTACACATTACTATAATGTTAAATATTCACAATTTAAAGCTCCAAAATTTTTAAATTCAGTTGGATTTATTTTTAGATATGATGAATGCTTAAATTAACAAAACTGTAATCAACAATGAGTGGATCTCTGAGCTGGTGTGAGTGAGAGGAGGTGAAGCCAATTTGCATGTTCAGTAGAACCGTGTACATTAAATGAAGCAATGGTGTAAAGTTACATTCAAGCTATTTTAAGGGATGAAATTTTTTCCAAGGAAAAAAAGCCTAAATATGTAATTTTGGTGACCATAGGTGAGTTTTAAGGGATAAAATGATTGACTACAGGGGATATATTTAAGTAAATATAATGAATAGGCTAATATAGTGCATATATATATATATATATATATATATATATATATATATATATATATGTATATGAAATGTTATTTCATTCATTCATGTTATTCAGTTCATTTCTCTTGCCAATTAGCCTGTTGTCGTCACTAAATGCCTGAGCTAAATGTAATGCTACATGAGATACTGTATTATTCTCAAGCCTTTTTTATTGATCTCTTTCTGCAGTTGAAACACTTGTTGAGAGATATAAACATATCGATCATCATCATCTTCATCTGCGCTTCTTACTGGTAGCAAACCGTGTTGTATTGTCGCGCGTGCCCCATTCTGGATTGGAGTGTGGATCGCCTTTGACTGAATGTATTCGTCGTCCGAACTGCATGCAACGAACCATGACGTCCATACCGTACGGTTAGGATGAATACATGTACCGGTACTTTTTGGTACACCCCTAATATACACACAATAGAGGCCAAAAGTCATGCCCAGCCTAGCAAAAATTACATCTTTGAAATATTATTCAAAATTTGTTCAAACCTCAAATTTTTTGTGATCAATTAGTCAGCCTGACCTAAATCCAACATGGCTGCCAGTGGTGCAGAACATTCAGATATTTAGATAAGTAAATGCATATTAAACTTGCTTTCCTCTGAGAAAAAAAAAAAAAGAATACTGCTAACATTAATTGTGAACATTGTCTTAAGGTGCTGAAGGAGAAAATTAAGTAATATGTTGTTCATGTTGTTATTTAGCACATTTTGAATGTATGTGTCTCCTGAGACACGTTGCCTGTTTAGGATATAAAAATGGATTAAACTAGCTCTTTTTAAAATGCACTATTTAAACTTAAATGATTGTAATTCAAGAATGTTTTGGAATATAGACCTAACTTTGGTCTTGTTTTAAAGAGATCAGTCAGTAGATTATTGTAAGTTTATTGTAAGTGAAAGCACTTAAAAAAAATTAAATATAAAAAAAGCTAAGGAAGTTTAAAACTTCCATTGAATCAAATATACTGTACTTATGTATTTTACAATCTTTTTTAACTGTATATATTTTTTACTATAAAATAACTATAGAATCAAAGCCATATATCTAACCAAGTTGTGCTCCAAATTTGAAATTGATATAACACAGTGTCCTCATGAGATTTTGTTTTGGCATAATACCAAAAATAGCCATCAGGATAACTTACATTCCATTGAATTTAATTGTGTGCATTCTGCCATAACAAATTAATAAATTTCTGTCCAAATGTCACTTCTGTCACAAAATATGGAACCTTGAGACTCAGACCTTTCTGACAATATGTGTTTTGTCAAGATTAAAAAAGGTTTTGATCATAAATTATGAAACATGACAATGAACAAAAGGGGAGGAGCCCATTAAAAGAATTTAGAGAACCGTTTCTATGGTAACACAACGTTCAATTTTAAAGCTGGTTTCACAGGCTGAATCTTGAGATTGTAAACTTTCATATCATATAATTTGTCAACATTAGATCAGGTGAAGAATGGGATATAATTGTTTTAAACATACAGTGGCAGTAACAGTTAATCGATTAATGACTTGGTCCTTTTTTATACCCTAATCAGGCAACAGTATCTAGGAGACACAACTCATAAAATCCAAAATATATCAGATTTTTAAAATTATTTTGGATATGTTTTATTTAAGTCCAGATGATATAAAAAATGAAATGAAATTGTTTTTTGCTTAGCATTTTCCACTCTTGCCTGTTTAAGGGTTAAAGACTTTGTAAGCATATGTGCTTCCAGTCAATTGTTTTATTAGTGATAATACTAAATTTTGCAGACTTATTTTTTTGGCCAGGCTGTCATACAAAGAAATAATGAACACTTGCGAAAACAGAGAGGGAACCAATGAAATTAAGAATGATTATGATTTAGTCAGTGTATACTTTTCTCTTTGAAAAGTAATTTTGTCAGATAATAAATACCTTAACCAAGTTTAGTGTTTTGTTCTGCCCTAATATTTATTATAGTCATAGTAATAGTCATTAAAAACAAATCTCCTCTGGACATTGCATTTGGTCACTACTGTATATATTGTGTGTGCATAACATGCATTAATTTTTTTTATATTATTTTATTAGTGAATATTTTCAATTAGTTAAACATTTTAAAAGTATATTTGGAAGTAACAGTATACCTCCAATAATGGTGCTATAAAGATGCAGTGTCATGCTGATGTAGTGAGTGATATATGCAGTCATGAGGTCTAAGACCCTTCACATGAAATCTGATCAGAAGTGATTACTGCCAGTTGTGTTCGTTATTAGAGATTGAAACCAAGTGTAAAACGGGGTTTGTGTGTGTGTGTGTGTTGGAGTTGTAATCTGTTTTCTATTTGTTTCTGGCCTCGCAGACAGATGAAGAGCTGGAGTTGGTGAGTGAGGTGAATACAGCTCAATTCTTTTGACTGTTGTGCTGTGAACGGTCTCATTTCACAAACAAATGTTTGACGGAATGATTTATGGATGTTGTGTATTTAACGTGTCATTTTCCGTCTTATACACGGCATTTTCCACTGATCAAAATGTGGTGATTGTAGTTAAACTGTTTTTTATTGTATTGAAGAATACACTGTTTTTCACATATGATCTAATTTGCGGTCAGTGAATTGGAGTTAAATGCGTGCTGTTTATTCAGTTGCCAGGCTGACTGCCTGATTATTGTGTGCAGTTTTAAATGAATGCACACACACACTAAAGGCGAAATGCACATATGCATGGGTTGATCTCACATGAGTCAGACACACTAGATCAAACGTGCAGCGCATCGGAGCAGAAGCCCTCACTCCAAAGATCAATTTATGTGTCTGTCTCTCCCCCACTTTCTTTCACTTCTTGATGTCTTCTCCTCTAATGATTGTTGTCCAATGACACATAAGTGTAGTGCATGTGCCATCTGAGTTTTGTGGGGTTTAAGTCATCTCAGCATCTGTATCTGTGAGTGTGTGCATGAATATGGTCATGTTGACTGTAAAAGTGGCCTTCTTTATCCCTTGTAAGGAAATTAAGAGGGTTTTGATGCGAATGTTTGACGCTGGTTTACCTGAAGACACAGTCTGCATTTTGTTATCTTGTGTTTTGTAGTGAAGTGTTTATTTTTTGCTTGCATGATTCAGATAAGGGCTCAACAATGAGGATTTTGTGTGTGTGTGTGTGGTGATTTTTTTAATTCCTAAGCCAACATTATTATTTTTTTGATACTTCCAAGACTTCCTCATCAATGTCCTCATAAGTTTCCTTTGTGCCTTATTTAAATGAGTATATTTCACAACAATGCTCAATACAAAACCAAAAGATGCTCTGAGAGATCATCCAGCTAATTCCTTATTGTTGAGCTCTTCAGAGTTGTAGGACATTTATCTCAGTAGCTACATTTACATGGACACCTTTTCATTGTTGATTAGTGCAAATCCGAAGATAGTGTTTACATGAACACCAAATGACAGTTGACCAGGTTAGATGTCTGTGCTAGCAAGCCAAATGTATTTTTTGAATTGCATTGTTTTGTCTCGAGATGCACACCAGTAATGTTTTTTTTTCTAAGGCTAAGCTACTAATATATCCTAATTGAACTAAGGTCTAATCCTGGCTTAATCTAAACCCTGTCTGTGAAACCGGGCCTATGGTGATCTGAAACTATTTGAATCTTCAGACGTGTCTGGAATTTGAGGATTGTGTACATACACAAGTCTTTGACGAGGTGTTTGTGTCCTTTCTTTCCTTGCCCGGAAAGTCAACTCTTGGTACTTTTGACTCTATCTCTCTCTGTTTTTCTCTCTCTCTGGCTTTCCAGAACGCTCAGCGGTTCAGGCGCCTCTTCAAGTGACCCAGCCTCTTACCACACCAGTGGTTCCCGTGGCAGCGCCAAGCCTCCATGACTCCATTCTCCATGCCAACCGCCCTACAACACAGGTGAGAGTGACATCATGGGAGAAGCCGAGACATCCGTCACTTTGCAGGCCAGCACAGATTAAAGAGAATAATACACAGCCATGCTTTAGTTAAACACTCCAGATAGATGCTTGCAGAGTCCATTTATCTCTTTTACTTTCACACCTATTCCTTATCTCTCTTTCGAGGCTAGATTTATCACTGGAATTGAATCTGGAGCATAAAAAGAAACTGATAACTGAATTTAGATGTTATATTATAACAACTATAGTAATCAGAGGCCATAAATAGAATTCAGTAAGTGAATATACATTACATGTTCTTCTTTGTTTTCATGCAGAGTACCAGCTAACAAGTGCAGATCTCACAGCCCTCCAGGCCTTTAGACCGTCAGGTACGCTGTTGCCAAGCAACATGACCACTTGGCAACAGCAGCCTTCAGTATCCCAGCAACAACAGCAGCAGCCATCGGTATTCCAGCAACAGTCTCAGCAGCAGCAACAGCCACAGCAGCTAACTCTGGCCTCCCTCAGTAATCTTGTGTCCGTCTCATCCCTTTACAAACTCTCTTGCTCTCACCTACTCACACATGCACCTGGTTCTTCTATAACCACATGTCCATAGTGTGAGGCCACATTCACCACATTTACTTCCTGTCTACAGTGGAGAGAAGTTTCAGTGACCTACTCCCCTCTAGTCTTGAGCTAAAACCCTTAGATTGTCTTTGTTTAACCTTTAGCTACATCTTAACTAGATATAAGATTAAGGTTTAAGTTTAACGCTTTACAATCAAATATATATCGATTTAACATAGTTCATGCAAAAGATGACATGAAATAAAATTTTAAATACTCAAGTTCAGAAGTTTGTTAAAATCTTACCAACCTTACTTTTTCAGCAAGAATGCGAATGCATTAAATTGTCAAATTCCCACACGTTTATATTTTTACAAAAGATTTAAAGTTGATCTTTTAAAAAAAATTAACATTAATTTCAATGATGTTGAGCAGCACATCAGCATATTACAGTGATTCCGAAGGATCATGTGACACTGGCGACTGGAGTAATGATGCTGAAAGTTCAGCTTAGATCACAGGACTAAATTATATTTAAGGTATTTCAAGTAGAAAGCAGTTATTTAAAATTGTAATAATAATTCACAATATTGCTGTTTTTTACAAAGGCAGCCTTGGTGAGCATAAGAGACTGAAAAATGCATGTTTTACAGCATTTATTCATTTAATGTATTGTGTTCATTTCTACATAAATTAAGACATTTCAAGTATTGCAATTTGTATAAATTAGTTTCGTTAAATTATTATTAATTGTTAAATTATTAAAAAATGTTCATTGTCAATTCATGATACTGGAATAACAAATTAAACCTTAAAAGTGTTAGCATTAAGCGTTAAGCTAACATTTATTTTTTTAGAAACTGCATTAGCACAAACTAGCGTCCTTCCTAGACAGAATTTTTGGCCATTATTGTCTCAGGTAGTCAGCTCATACATTTTGACACCTGTCCACTGTAAACTGTTGGGAATTATTACATATTAACCTGCAATTTTATTCCCACTAGATAGAGCAGGAGAGACACAAAGTACAACTTGATTAAAGTGTGACAGTTCTATCAGCTACAGAGAGAACATCGCTACTGCTCTATAACTCAAACCTGTGTTACAGGGGCATATAGACAGCCTGAATATGATGTTTCATGTTCAGGGATGTGAATAAAATGCACAGGGCAGAACAGCTGAATGCCTGTGCTACCTATTTTCTCTTATGCATCACATAATAGCCCACAGCTCAGGTCAAGGGCAGCTGTGCAGCTGCATTATCAGCAGACACATGCATCTACCTGCTGTGAATTTGCTGGTTTTTTTTTTTCTCTTTTTTTTTCAATGCCTTCTGCGGTATCAGGGAGGTCATGATCTCATATTAGCAATCACTTGAACAAGAACAATCTAACGATCATCGGTAGCACACAACCTAAAGCCTGCGTATTCTCCCTTGGAGATTGACCTAAATAACTCTCTTTCAGTCTCACATAGACGTTTTCCTCTTTTTCTTCCTCTTTCTCTCCTCCCTATGGGGGGTGAACATAGAGGTGTTCTTGCCTGCCTTTAATGCCTGCTAACAGCGGGGTTAGCGCTGCCTTGCACTCTCATTAGCGTAACTGTTCGCTTCTGTTAATGCTGTGTACAGATTTTCAGATTTCTGGAGCAGGTCTAACCTGCCGTGTGTTTGTGTGCTCTCTCTCATTTGTTTACAGCATGTGGGGCTCAGACAAACAGAACGGAGAGATGGCTCACTGCATCTCTGGTCTAGCTGCTAATCTCAGGTGAATGGGGTCCCATGGGCACTCTGTGTCCGCCAGTCAAACCGTGGGCTCTCTGTGTTAGCCAGTCATATTCTGTGGGTGCTCTGTGTCGGCCTATTATGCACCGCTGTCCTGTCTCTCACCTGCCACGGCCTAGTTGTCATGGTTACCGTCTCTGGCCATGCTGAAGAATGTTAGCGCTTTCGTCGTCTCGCAGATGACCATTTCATCTGAGTCTCTCTCATTCAATCAAACTTTTGTGTCTTTTGTATCTTTTTATTGTCCATTGCTTATTGTCCAGTGTCCTGTGCGCGATTTACAGATTTACACAATGCATTTTTCTAATGAATCTAGCACATTGGTGCCCTGATAACTGAGCAGGTAGAGATTAGAATTTAAAAGTAGGACAGACATCTCCATCATGTCCTCCCAAGTGGGTCAGGACTCTTCCAGGAGTTCATTCGTTCGTCCGTTTGTAACCTGCTGCATGGCCACACGTTCATCATGCCAGCAGAACCACCTCAAGCACCACATATTAGAAACCAGGCTGTTTAACACAGCAGATCAAGGCTTTAAATGTTTTTTTTTTTTTTTACGTTACTGTGCTGATCATTTGATAAACAGCAATGCATAATATTAAACATAATATTATCACATATTGGCACTTGAGACGGTTTATTTTCACATGCCCGTACTGGTAAATGTGCAACGGTTACATGTCTGTCTAGCACAAGTTTGCATAAAAAACAATGAAAAAGTAGCACAATGGAATGGAAAAACGTGTTCTCTGTGAACGGCCCCTAACAACATAGCTAATCATTTAGTTAGAGTTAGATTTAGTGTGTATTGTTACACTTAATTCCATCACACTTTAACTGCATTTTTACCACTTTTAAGCCTATTTACTTAAAGTTGTACTGTACAATTCACTCATGTTCTGTAAAGCTAGTCACCAACAGTAACCAAGAGAGCCTAGCTAATTCCTTACTTTATTATATAATGTTATTGTTCATTTTGTAATGGAAATATTATGTTTTGTCTTGCATTTTACCTTCATTACTCAAACTAATTTTTCGGTGAATTTAACATTGAACATTTGATTGTAACTTTTCTCATAGACCTCAAGGGGGCGTTAGAGTAGTTTTAATTTCATCTAATATTTTATGTCCTCTCCACTCTGTTCAAAGAAGAATATCTTAATACAAATATGCTGTATGTGTTAGGTTTAGCAGGACCGAGACGATATTTTGATGTTTTCAGTGCAGCCGTGAGCTGATTTCATTGATCAGTAATGCAGTGTCCTCATATCACTTGAACATTTATCAGGACTTCCACTCTCCTGGCAGCAGCTGCTGCGTTCTCTGTGAATATACAGTGGATTTCAAATGAATTTCTCTCTCGTTATGCCTGAGAAACTGTCATTACATCTCACTGTGGCCCTGACTACCTGTTCATTTTAATATAAATGCTAATGGAGCCGTGAGAGCTCCCCGCTGCTCCGCCACCCTGTCTTATGTTCTCACGTCATCAAATCATTTTTCCTTTTGTCGGCCTTTCCCGACCAGACTGGGGTGAAGACTCATTCTTTCCGCTATGCATTGAGGGTGGGATATTTATTTCTGTTTTTGGAAGTAAGCATTGAGTTGGGTTTCTTTCTCCTGCTGAATAAAGTCCATGTTAACTGTCCATAGACATCCGTCTGTCTCTGAACTGTTGTAGATGAGTAAATGCTGACATGTACGTGTGTGTTTGACCTGACGTTGATTATTGCCGATGCTAGAGTGGGTTTTGCCTGTGTCTCTCTCTGCAGTGTGACCTCTCAGGGCAGCTTACTCTTGGGCAGGGAGGAAGGGATCAGCTGGTACTGTATCTGGCGTTTCCTCTCTCCGTCTGTCTCTGTTTGTTGTCTGTCTTGTGGCGGTTTCTACGGCTGATGGCGCTAACTCTCCTGCTCTCTCTTGGTTTTCTCTCTCTATCAGTCTCTGGCTGCTTGGGCTGTAGGAAGCTGGGCTTTGTCTTTGTCAGTGATTTGCTGAGTTGGCCTTTCTTTCTGTTTTGCATTCAGAACATACTGAAACAGCACCTGCAGCATCATCAATCAACCTGTACAGGCCCACAAGACCAAACTGTGTGTTTCACAACCCTCTCGCCCTCTCTCTTTATCTCTTTTTACATTTGTTAACTTACATTTGTTTTCTTTAAATGAAAATGTTTTGCTTTTTTGTCATCCTGTTTATTCCTTTTTGATCTCTACTTTTCCATTTTCTTTTGTCTTCCATATTTCTTTCTTTCATTTCCACTTTTTGTTTTCCATTCCTTTACAAATTCTTTCCTTTCTTACCTTGCGTTACCTTACCTTACCTTACCTCCTCTCCTCTCTTTCCATTCCCATTTACTTTCCTCTTTCTTTTTACTTTTCTTTATTTTCCCCTAGTTTCCTTTTCCTTTTTTCTTCCCTCATTTCCTCTCCTCATCTTCTTCCATTTCCATTCTCTTTCCTTTTTTGATTCCTTATTTTCTTTTTCATTTAATTTCCTTCCTTTAGTTTTTTGATTTGCGCTCATTTTTAATTTCCCATGCCATCACTTCCCTTCTATTTTCTTTACTATTTCAATTGCTCTTCTTATTTTCTTTTCCATGTAATTTCCTCTTCCATGGCGTTTCCTTCTCCTATTCCACTATATCCTGTCCTTTTTCATATTTACCTTTCCTCTTCCTTTTCTCTTCTGTTTCTTTTTCCTTTAGTTTTCTTTTCCTTTTATACTTCCCGCATTTCCTCTCCTCATCTTCTTCCATTTCCATTCTCTTTCCTTTTTCGATTCCTTATTTTCTTTTTCATTTAATTTCCTTCCTTTTAGTTTTTTGATTTCTTCTCATTTTCAATTTCCCCTCCATTCCCATGCCATCGCTTCCCTCCTTTTCAATTTACTTTACTATTTCAATTGCTCTTCTTATTTTCTTTTTTAATGTAATTTCCTCTTCCATGCCGTTTCCTTTCCTATTCCACTATATCTTGTTCTTTTTCATATTTACTTTCCCTCTTCCTTTTCACTTGTTTCTTTTTCCTTTTAATTTCCATTTCCTTTTTTCTTTCTTTGCCCTTTTGTTTCCTTTCCTTTTTGACTTTTCTTTTCCTGTTTCCTTTTTCCTTCCATTTCCAATTCCTTTCCTCCTTTTTTTGTTCATTTTTCTCTTCTCTCTTCTTCTCTTCTCTTCTCTTCTCTCTTCTCTTCCTCTTTCTTCTTCTCTTTCTCTTCTCTCTCTTCTCTTCTCTCTCTCTTCTTCTCTTCTCTTCTCTTCTCTCTCTCTTCTCTTCTCTTCTCTTCTCTTCTCTTCTCTTCTGAGAAAACTAGCTAAAATAGCTTTGAGTAATCCCAACATAAATAAAACACTCCAGTAAATACATACGTTTGGCTGCAGCCTAATTTACACGCACATAAACAAACACACTCACTGCAGTTGAGGGTATGTGGCATGTTGTGATGTGTGAAAGGAGGCTGACCAAGTTGTGACTGCATGGCTAGCAGGAGTTAAGTGACAGAGATAACTTGTCTGGCTTGGTGCATTTTATAGCTGATTTATTGTACTATTATTTTTTTTTTTGAGTACTAAAATGTGGCTGTACAAAGGTAGTGCAAAACATGATAAAGTTGTGGGTAACGTTGCTGTTTGTCCACACGTATGTTTGTCGTATTTAAAATGTATGTTTTGATAGACATCAGGTGTCCCCTCTTTATTAGTGATGTTGATTCTTCTTCTCTTTCTCCTTTTATCATAGGCCTGTGGGAACGATCCCTCATGGAGCTACTCTGACGGTTAACACTAACCCCCACGTCAACATCAAATCTGAGCCGGTGTCTCCCAACCGGGATCGCAGCACCCCTAATTCCACCGGCGGGGCAACGGGCCTAACTGTGACCCAGTATCACAGTGGGACGCAGCGTTTGGAGCCCACCGGCCGCTCTCCGGTCGACAGCATCAGCAGCAACGGCAGCTCTTACGAGGAAGCGACCGAGACGGACGGCGGGCAGCCGCGCCCTCCCGATTTCAACTCGGCCGGCCTGGGTCTCCTCGAGCTTCGGAGAGCAATCGTCCCAGCGGAGCAGCAGGAGTCGGCCAATGTGAAACGCATGAGACTGGACACCTGGGTCACATGAACGCTGTAGGAGAGAGCGAGAGATCTGCTCTCTTACCCGCACATACACACACACCGACATAAACACACCCCTAGTGGCACCTGCTTTCAGCAGCCAATCTCAGTCCGCACTTGAGACACATGCATGCGCCTGTCTCTCTGTCTCTCTCTCTCTCCTGCTCTCTCTCACTCTCAGACACACTCATATTTACTGGTGTGTGTATATATTTATATAAAATATGCATATATGATCACACACGCACTAGATCTTCACACACACACAGTTGCCAATCCAGGTGTAAACATGTCCACGTATACGAGACTGAAGAGATGTACTTTTGGTCGCATCTCTGATATCCCTCGCCCTTGCTAAGAGAGGCCGTCCAGATCTCAGCTCTACTTTTACAGGCCTTACCGTTCGACCAGTTCAGCGGCACTGCTCTGTCAAAACGCCATAACAACTGCTTAAGTTGCATAGACAAGCCTGTCGATCTCTATTTTTTTAGTATCTATTTCTCTTTTGTTTTGTTTTTGTATGAATGGTTGTATTTGCCATTTATCTTTCTCAACTGACTCTTTCTCTCTTGCTTTTCCTGTTTCTTTTCATGTTTTTTTTGACTATCTGCTTGAGCAGCTGCCTTTAGAATCGCCCCTGTTATTGTTGTAACAACTTTAGCATAAAATCTTTATATTTGTTTTTCTAACTTCGTTAAAAACTAGCATAGTGTGCTTGGTGTGGTGTGTGTGTGTGTGTGTCAGCTGTGTGAGACGGAGGTGCTCATTCATTCAATTGCTAAACACGATTCAGCCAAAAAACATCCATCTTTCGTCGTATCATAACCTCACACCAGTCCCCTGGCTTGCGCACTAGATGCGTGTCTATCGGCGGAGCTCGAAGAGCGGACGCCGCTCCGCATCCTCAATTTTCTGCATACGCGTGGGACCGTAAACGTAGTGTCGTTGGTGGACGTGTAGATCTATCTGTACTAATGAGATTCAGGCGTGCAGGAAACAGACATGCAGTGTGTGGCTGCATTTACGAGAGCAGCGGTCTGCCACATTATGCTATATTTATTGTTTTGTCTGGCTGTGTAATTCAGAGATTAATTAGTTAACTTTATGGGACGGGTATGCTTTATTATTGTTTGTAAGATTCCATGGAAAATGAAAGCGGTCAAAAAAGCCGGGTTTTTAGATGTTTGAGTATCATGTATATACAAGATTTCTCAGTGTTTCAGTACAGGTTTATGTATAGCAAAAAGATCTCAGCTAGGTCATTTTAGCTAAGAAAGAGATGGAGGTTGTGTAGCGCTGTGTGTGTGAGAAGCGTTGAGTATTGTACATAGCGATGTATGTTCACATATATTCTGCTGGGTCTTTCTGAAATAGCGCTGTAATCTCAGTGGAACCGTCTCTGTCAACCTCTACCTGTAAATAAACTGTACCGTGTTGTAAGTTATCAAGGTGGAGAGGCAGACGAAGGAGGATTTGACTGTTTTTATGCGTGACTCTTTCCGTCGTTTTTATCCTGATGGCGTGCACTTTAAAATCTTTCCCTCTTATCCGCTCGCACACCCTCAGACACACATGTGAGGAATTTCCTCGCATTATCATTTACACGATTATCTCCCAACAAAACGATTCCCTGGCGGCTTGGAAGGGAACACAGTCTCGTTTCACCTATAAGACGTTTAAAAGCATTCAGGGAAGGACGTTTCGTTTTTGTTTTGCTTTTTGGATTATATTGCACTTCACGTTTAACCGTGAACAATTATAGAAGAAAAAATGTCACGTTTGGTTAAAAAAAAATGAAGAAAAAAGACAACAAATAAAAAAGATTGTTGTACTGAAATCTAGATTAGGCTTTACACGTGTTGCAGATGTGACAATTATGTACACAAATCGTTTTCTGTGCATTAGTGTATTCTCCAAGTGACGAATATGAAGGATGTTTCCGTGACGAGTTTTGAAGGGAAATGGGGTTCAAAATGATTTCAGATATGTTGTATTTCCCTCTAAAACTATGACTTCAAGTGTTAGTAAGGTCAAGGTGAGACTCACCTGTCCGTCATCGGCTTCTCTACCTCTCCTTCCATCCTCTCGTATCTTCTCTTTCTCTCCTTTCCTGCACTCTTTCACTCAGAGGAAGACAGAAGCCATTTCATTTCACCTCAACAGGTGGCCCACCTTTTGTTAAACCAGATTCCACACACACACACACACACACACACACACACTCACACACTTGATGGATGCAGTACTGGGAGGCGGTGAGAGTAGCGTTCGTTCGGACTCATCACAGACGTGCGTCTGTATCCCTTCGCACTGAGGTTCTAGAGCTACTGGGCGGATGTTTTCTAGAACTGCATCATAGCAGAGCGAGGCTTCTGCCGTGCACCCGTTGACTTAAAGACTGTTGTGTCCTGAGCTTTGAACAAATGCAGTGATTTCTATGTACGTTTATAAGGTGACAGCCTGATCCTCGCGGCCGGGATGGTGTTGATTTCAAGGCTAAGACGACGTTCAAAAAGCTCTCTTGAAGACCTCGTGATAATATTAGGAATCTGAGTAATCAAAGAAAAGACAATCGTCCGGTGAATATTCCACTTTGGTCCCCGTATTCCCTTTGTATGATGTCTAGAGATTCTCACATACTTTTTCTCGTGTTAATTTGTGCTGGTGACAGTTTTATTGTCTGTTTTTAATATAATTGTTACGATGATTATCATTACCATTATGATTATCGTATTCGATGGTAATAATAATGATACATTTAGAAAGACGGTTTTATTTTTTTTTGTTTTTTTTTTTTTTTTGTGTAGGTTAGACATCCTGTTTTATTTTTATTTGATTATATATGAATATTATATAAATATATTTTCGTTTCAATTTCTTTTTCTTTTTTGTTCTTCAAAGGGGTGTTACTAATATTGCACGAATTTATTAAGTAAAACAAAACCGTTGTAGTAATATTAGTACTTATTGCTAATTGAGGGAAGCGATAAAACAGGTTCAATAGAATGACCAGTTCAATGCTGCAATTTTTAGTCAATTGTACAATAGTATCTACACATAGTTAAGGTGGGACATCCACACTTTTAATTTATTCTGATCAGACACAATGCATGGGCGTCAGACAAGCAAAGAATGAGTCATATTATAAATAAACTGAAATGTAATTTCAATAAGAATATACAACACATAAAACTAGAATAGAAATTGAAGAAAAAAAGTTTAAAAAAAGAAGAATTATAGCTAATATATTGTGTTCGGCTAGTCTGCTTTGAGTTTTGTTGTAAAAAAAAGAAAAAACAAGAAAAAAAAATTGTTGTTTTCGGAGAATGATATACAGTTTGTGTATATTTTCATAAACAAAGTATGCACTGATATGTTATTACAAATTCTATACTGCTTTTACAAAAGAGTGTTTGTTATTGTACCAAAGTATCCATTGTCCTTTATGACCCTCCCCTTTTGCGTATGTTTTATTGTATTTTATATATTAAATAGACAAGTTGACCTACACACAAGTATGAGTCTGTCTGTATTACAAGTTTCTGTGTGGGTTGGTTTGTTCTGTTGTAAGTGCACTCTGTTCATTTAGCAGATGCTATTATCTAATAACTTTCAAATGTGGTCAGCAATATTTGCAAATATACATATCTTCCCACAAAGGCTGTCTTTATTTGATCAGAAAACCAGTAACAACAGTAATATTGCTAATTTAAATTCCACATGATCCTTCATAAATCATTCTACGAAGTTGATTTGGTGCTCAAGAAACAATAGATCAATAGAAAGTTCAAACAAATAGCATCTATTTAAATTCGTCACATTTTTACCAATATAGGCTAACGGTCTTTATTTTCAGCCAATTTAATGCATCCTTGCTGAAAATAAATAATAATACATCTTACTGACCCCAAATATATACACACTACTGTATATATAATATCCTACTTTGTTTGAAACTCTAGAGGATAGGAAGGCTTTTTATCATGTAATCTTTTTTAATGTGTTTAAAGTGTTACAGCATTAACTTTCAAGGCATGTCCATATCTGGCCACTAGATGTCAACCTTTCCCTTATCTGACATTAGCGTATCTGCTTGCGGCTACTAAAATTGTAGATTTAAAACAACCGATTGTTCAGTTTCTTACTTTAATCAAGTTTTATAATTTACCAACTTGCTTGTTCAGAGGAAGTCCAAGTCTTTATTTTATCCCGGTTAATCCAATTGAGGCAGAAATACATTAGCTAAGAATGTTTTTTCCTCAGAGACATTGTGTCGGTTGTTGTTTAGCAACAGATCGTGGTGAGTCAGGCACAATGACATGATTTTGAGTGTGAGTGTGTCTTGTGCATGTGTCTTTTGATGGCCCCACATTGAATGCAGACAATTCCTCAGTGACATTCTGTTCATCTGAGCACTGTGTCAGCTGAGTTTGTCAGTTTGCACGTCTGGTGCAACCTTTGAGCTTCTGTTTGTAACGGGTCCACACTTATTGTTTGTCTGGATGACAAAGTTGACCTATTTTCGGTAACTCTTCCTTTTACAGTCCAGTTACCCATGTAAATACTTTGTACTTATTTTAGTAACTACAATTACTGGGTAATAACTCAGTACTGAACCCTGAACATACCCCTAAACCCAGCCTACCCCTGTTCCATGTACTTAGCCAGTACTTTCTAGGTAAGTAGGCCTACACGGTAAGTACTGTACTGTAAAATGAATAATTTCATCCTGCAAACACCCTATGCTTTTTCAACTTTAGTTAGTCTGTAATGTTGCTGTTTGAGCACAAGATCTGCAAGGTTACCAAGTACAAAGTCCACTCCAAAGGGAAATATTCCACAGATGTTCAATCAATATATGTCTTTTGAATCAGCTGGTACTCTCTTCCTTCAGGCAGTGGGATAAATTAAATATTTTTTTGTTGTTTTTTACATAAAAATTGAGGTTTCAGTTTTAAATAGTTTTTCTTCTTCATAATTGTATACGGCTACAATCTTGTTATACAATTCATTTGAATAATGTCTTAAACTAAATTAACATAAAATACTAATCTTGCTATTGGTAATCAATGATATTGCTCAGATTTGTTTTTATCGGTGACGCTTTACAATAAGGTCTCATTTGTTAACATTAGTTAATGCATTAACTAAAATTAAGTGATACATTTTACAGCCTTTATTAACCTTTGTTAATGTTAGTTGATAAAAATGTTCATGTTCGTTGACATTGCATTGACTAATGTTAACAGATGAGCTTTTGATCTTAAAAATGTAGCTATGAGTAAATGTTTAGATTAACATTAACTGAGAGATTAATAAATGCTGTTGAAGAGTTGTTCATTGTTAGTTTGTGTTAACTAAGCTAGTTAATGGAACCTTATTGTGAATTATTACCGTTTTACATAATTTTATTAGTTCTACTACTTCCTTTTTTTTTCTTAATGATTTTCCTTTCCTCCTCAAAAATGTTTTTAGCTGTATGGTGTAATTTCCTGTGTCGTCAATATCACTTAACATTCGGTTTGCACTGTTCATTGACTAACAAAAGTTCTTTAATGACATCATTCTCCAGGAAAAGGACATTTTTGAGAAATCAACAGCATGAACATTATGTAATAGCCATGGTTGGGTGACATTAGTTTTGTTACACATTTGCATTATTAAGATGATGAATGGTGGGTCCTGTCTAATTTAAAAAATAATCAGTCACTCAGTATCTGGCATTGATAATCAATAACAATCAATAACAGCGGCAGATGGTGAAGGGAGCAGAGAGAGCTGAATGTCACTCGACCCCTGAACACATTTGGGGTTTATCGAGATTTATTTGAAGCACTGTGGTCTTGGGATTCTGTGGTCATTCGCTCAAATAGCTCTCACTATGACACTTAGAGGTTCGAAATCAGATTGAAATAAATAACCTCTGTCATTTCAACAGGATCAGATCTTTAGTTCAATGAGTTGGTAATAGAGTTGCTTGCTGTTGCATCAGGCATGATTGTGTGGCATCCTCTTACACAGGAAGCAGGTGTTGAAGCATCTGACCACCCAGCTGTTGCCCTGCCTCACTTTTGTTTAAGCTCTCAAAAGACCCTGTAAATCCTGCTCTGAGTATTTATATGTGTGGGTCATCAGACTTAGCTGTTTGATTTGGACCAAAAATAGAAGATTGAACCTTTTGGAGAATGAAAGTTTTTGTTTTGTTTTTTATATATTTTTTTTTATATATATATATATATATATATATATATATATATATATATATATATATATATATATATATATATATATATATATATATATATATATATATATATATATATATAATTATTTTAATAATTAATTGTATAAATAGTTAATAATAAATAATTATAAATAAAAATGTATTTATTTAATTTTTTTCTCATTTATCCACAGGTTTTTATCTGTGAATTTGTCTTCTGGTACAAGGGTGTTGGCTGAAGTGCAAGACATGTTTATCCAGTCATTGTCCCCCAACACCCCATCAGTGGCACCAGAGAGCCAGCATGCATACAGAGGGAAATGAGGCGGTGATGTCATCTATTATTCATTGTTCCTTATTCTTCTTTTCTTCTAGTGTGGCCTCTTTCTCTCAGATCAGTATTGTGTGCTTACCAGAGCCTGGCTCTAAATCAGAGTGTGATTCGCTGCCACATTGAGTGAATTTAGCCTGTACAACCAACACTATCTCACGCCCAATTCGTACAAATTCGACGAATGATTAAAAAGTGTCTAATTCGTACTAATTCGTAGACCTCACTCGTACGAATTTGTACGATTTGGTCTAAACCCACGTGATGGTTAGGTTTAGGGGCGGGGTAAGGGGTAGATCATTCGATACAAATTCATACGAATTGGCCAATTTGTAAAATATTACGATTTAGCAAAATCGTACTAATTCGGTACGAGTGAGGTCGTATGAATTGTTACGAATTAGCCACTTTTTAATCATTCGTCAATTCGTAACGACTTGGTCGTGAGAAGAGTTCTGATTCATTGCAAACTGAAATGTATGCAATGTTGATGAGGGAAAATAATGTTCATGAAATGATTGATCAAAATTGTACAATGAAAAATAATGATAAAAAACACCAACTCAATGTATTTGCTGTTGTACTTTTATTAGTCAGAATTTTTAACAAGTTTTAATCTATATTGTTTTTCCATCGTAATAGTGCAAATTCACAAAATTTGTTAACACTGACATATGCTGGTCTGATTGGTGCAGAAACAACAAAGATGAAGTAAGGCTTCATAAGTCGTCTCGAGGAATCCTTTCTGCCCGCGGCTGTCATGGAGTACAACACTTTCTTATCTAAGAGGACAGCTGGTACATTATGCCAGGCTGTTGACTCGCATTACAGAAATCACATTGTCATGTATACACACACTACGCTCTGCAATCTTGTCCAGTTTATTTTCTGTGAATGTATGAAGGTGTTTTTTGTGCACTTTGTGTTTAATGTTTCTGTTCAACTATTTATATGGCATCACTACTTTTTTAATGTTTTTGGTTTAAGTCTTACATGGTCTAAAACATCAATGGACAAAGCTGTTACTCATCCCCAGAGGACCAGGAATCCCTTCATCAGCAGAGTCATCAGATGGGACCATCTCGCCTCGCTTTGGCTGTTCATCTTTTCGTTTTTTATCACCCCGGCCCGTCTCTTCTATAGGATTTCCATTTGCTGCTGGCATTCCCTCCATATCTTTCCACTCCTCTCCAAAATCCATGGCCTGGTTGAAGTCTACAGTCTTGGCAGGGTCGAAGGTAGCTGCCATCTCAATTTCCCTTTACTTCAGAAATCCTCCTTCAAACTAGTGCTGAAAAGACTATGAAACTCACTTTTCTTTCCTTTGACTGAAATTCCTCCTCCTCTCCTAAATTGTCACTCTCAAAGTCCATCACAGTCATCACTTTTTCAGTAAAGCTCTCATCTGTCGTTTCAAGATGTTCTTCAAATTTTCCAAAGATATTTTCCGTTACACTTGGCATTTTGTTCGGACTTCCCAAATTCTCAGATCTCATTTACTGGGAAAACGCCTGAATTCTCTATCCATACTTGCAGCTTCTGGAATGCTCATGCTTTTGCCCCAGATGTTAAGATTATCCCAGTCATAAATCTGAGAGGCTTTAGTTTCTTCCGTGCTCTTTTCCTCACTGAGCACTTCTTCAGGCACATTGTTGTTGACCGAATCGGCCTTGAATCCTCCATTAGTAAAGGTTAATGGCTGCTCAGTGAGAGTAGCCGCTGCTAAAAGTGTATTCTGAAAGCACTGGCTGGCATTTGGTGATTCATCTTCTGAGCTATTGCACTCTTCCTGGTCAGAGTTTGGCATGTCTGATGTCATAATATTTGGCTGACTGTTTATCTTGCTTTCCAAAGAATGACTGTCCATCAGATCTATGTTGGTGTGCATGGAAACATCCAGAAGATTTTCTGGTTCTTTGGTTGTAGCTGCATCTTGGAACATGGTCAGAGTTGGTGAAGTTTCAAATGAGCTTTCAAGCTGTTCAACCTGAGATGTTTTCGGAAACGAAGGTGGATGGTCTATGTAGACATGTTCTTGACTTTCATATGAATGGACTGTTTTCATACTCAAGCTGTTCAGTGTGTATTTGCTGGTTTTCAGTCAGTAGTGGATTCTCATTTTGCTCATAAACCTCAACATCACGATTTTCTTCTCTCATATCATCATCAGTATCTTCTTTCAGGTTTCCCCTAGCTCAATTATTGGCCCTTCTTTCTCTAAATCCAAACTTTCATCGACTTCAGAGCCACTTTGTAGCATCATGCAGGCCCTATCATCATCTAGTGCATCTTTAGAAACAACATTTTCTGTCATCATCTCTCCAATGACGTCCATGTCTGGTTCTTCTGTGAGATCCTCCATAGTGTTGAAGCGTTTTGAGGTGCTTTCAGTTGCAAATGGCCTCCGTCCACTCTTTCCTTCTCCATCCTCGCTGTCACTGGTCTCTCCAATGAGGTGTGAGGCTTGCACATTCCCACCTGTTTCCTCGTCACTTTTATATTGGATCAAGGGCCGAGGGTCAGCTAGCAGTGTTCTCCTGACTATAGCTGTTACACTCACCAGGATCAGTTCTCCATGAGGCTGAAATGTTTGGGGAGTCGTCGTCATCACCTTGGATCTCAGGTAACTCAGATTCCTCAGGTAAAGGACCGTCTTCATTTACTCTCTGAACTGAATGGGCTTCAGCTGGTGGTACAGTCTTCTCTATACTCTCCTGATGATCAGTGATCTTAGGTGAATCTACACCTCCATCCTGTACAGAACTGTCTCTCTCAATCACTTCTATCTCTTCTTCTTCTCTTTCAGTCACATTTTCATCTGTTTTATTTTTCAGTTCAGTTTCAATGCTAATTTCACCTCTTCTTCTACCTCAGACTTCGGGCTCGTCACTTTCATCTCATTCTCTGGTTCAATTTCTTCCTGTCTATCCCACTCATTGATTGAATCAATCTCTGCCTCAGTTTCACTGTTCATTTGCTCTGTCACTTCCTCGCTAATATTGCTCACAATGTCTTGTTCATCTACCCTCGTCAAATCTTCACTTGCTTCTTCCTGATAGCTAAAATCACTCAAAGCTCCTTGCTTGAGGAAGGATGAAACCAGTATATTGGAGTTTGTACTGATATGGCTGGATGTTAATGTATCATTATCATATATATCTCCATATGAAACTGTAAAGCTTTCACTTAATGTTCTCTGATCTTACATCCATCTCAGAGGCATCATCTTTTTCATCCTCTGCCACGGTTTCATTTTCTTCCCAAGTAACCTTGGGCGCGTGCGAGATTCGGGCCATTTCGACAGACACTTCCTCATCCTTCCCTTCTGAAACTTCTGCAGCATCTGGTGAATGGACCGGCCCAGCTTTCTGTCTCTGGCGTGCGTGGACAAGCTACTTGGTTGGTCCACTGACAGACTTATCAATGCAGATATCCTCCATTTCAGCATTTCAACTATTTGAGCTTTCTGGAACTGTTTCCTTGGTTCGTCCTCCACCTTCATATCTTCTGGTTTGAGCTGTGGTTCTGTAGTTCTGCAGCGGTTTTGGGGAGAGTTGATGTGATAGACATGTCTTCATGTACTTTCTCTCGCTGTAAATAATCCACAGACTCTTCAGCTGCTTTCTTAGACTCTTCTGAGATATGAACCCCTGTCTTTTCTGGCTCTGAGATTTTGGTTGGCGTTCTCTGTGGAATCCCTTGAGTCCATGATGGAGTCGCGACTGGTCAGCAGAGTGCGAGAGGAGGTGATTGATCTGTGACTTGTAGACACAGTATTGCTGAAATGGCAGGAAGCCGCAAATGGTCTGCAAGGTTTTGGTGGGTCCCAGTGGGCTTTCGAGATTGGATCTGTAACAAGAAACAAGAAGATGGTGAGACAGGCTTTGTCACATAGACAGGGACAAGCTCTGTAAGAAGTCTATTTGATTAAGCCTACCTTTGACAGATCATCATCTATTATTTTCTGAATCCCAAATGTTCTTAATTTAAAGTTTTACAATAACAATAAGGTTCCATTTGTTAACATTAGTTAACATGAACTAACAATGAAAAGTACTTTTAAAGCACTTAAAAATCTTAAAGGGATAGTTCACCCAAAAATGAAAATTGTGTCAGTAATTATCAACCTCATGCTTGTTCCAACCTCGTAAGACCTTGCGTAGAGCTACGTCACACGTAGGCTCACTATTGGCCAACGCTGGTCATGTGTGTGATGCGTGTGTACGTACGGTACAACAACAGATCATACGCAATTACACTAGTTTAATCTGACTAGAGGCACAAAGAGAAGGAAGTGAATAGTTGAAATAAAGTCGTTATTTATGTTTGTTTTTGCACAAAAAGTATTCTTGTCATTTGATAAACTTAATATTGAGCCACTGTAGTCACTTGGAGTATTTTAACGATGTCTTTAATAACTTTTCATTTCCTCAGGAAGCCTATGGACTATACAGGAGTAATCCAGCTCTCAGATTTTCATCAAAAATATCTTAATTTGTGTTCCGAAGATGAACGAAGGTCTTACAGGGTTGGAACAACATGTAGGGCTAGTATGACAGAATTTTCATTTTTGGGTGAACTATCCCTTTAATGTTAATTTCAACATTTGACCTAATTATTATCAACAGCTGTATCTGTTTATATTATTTAATAATATTTTTACAGAAGCACCGTTTTAGTCATGAATCTATAGTCGAAGCACATTGAGCTCTAATATTCATCAAATATGAGCAGAAATACAACAGAGTGGCTCATGTCCCCTATCATGTCCCATCCCCTGATAACTATGATGATATTGGAACAAGTGTGGTAGACTGGGAACAGATAAAGCTCCAGATAGATGGAAACAGACAGACCCTTGGATCTGCCTCTCTGGGGAAGTTATCGGAATACACACTAGTCCTGAACTGTGCAGTGAGTCGTAATGGAGAGGTATTGATCTTCATTATGCTTTTCCAGGCCTGCATTACTGGAAAGCTGGAGCCATCTGTTACAGAGACCTATGGACTACACAGGAAGCTAGTTGTACAGGCTTTAACATATGGGATATCTCATTGAAGCCTGTACAACTAGCTTCCTGTGCTAGTTTTCTTCAGGATATGCAATTGTAATATTTAGAAAAAGGGATCTATGTTCCAAAAATTCTAAATTTATATAGACTGAAGTTATATACTCTTTATACTTTTTTCACTCTGACCATTGCTCAAATAACCCTCATTTAAAAATAATAATAATAATAAATTAAATGGGAATAATATATTGATTTATTAAAAAAAGAATGTTACCTAAAAAGACAGCAGAGTTGGTCTTGTTTGTTTTTGGTCTGTTGATTCTCAGGCCCTCGCTGTCCAGCAAAGCTCTAGAAAGAAGCAACAGAACAGCACTTTCTTTAATGTGAGGGGTGGGTTAAATGAGATGGAGTCATGTTCTTGAGCTGCAGTCCTGTGCCTTGTTCTGTTGTTATGCAAATACTATGTCAGATTTGTCATTGTCAGCCCATCTGCAGGATTCACTCATGCATCAATTCATTTACCTCCTGCACGCAGCATTAAACAATTGCATGGTTTGGAGTTGACAAATGTAAAGCTCTTAGTGTAACAGGTGATGCTGCAATAAAAGCATCAAACAAATGTGGATCTTAAATATATTCATAAGTCTAAAAACAAAATATGCACAACATATTGTAATAATATAAAGACAAATGTATGCATTTCTCTTTACAATATTTCTAATATTTAAAACCCACATCCCCTTCCAAAGTATCTACATGTAAATGCAACACACCTTCATTAAATGGAGCAACATGAACATGAGCAACAGTTAAAATGCTGTATTTCTTTCCACCCATAACAGAAATAGATCGGCACTGATCTGGGGACGCTTTTTACATAAATTACCCACCCCTGTTTCCCCTGCCCCTCCTCCAAGCAGATGGATCAGGGTCAATGCTGGGTGGGAAATCGGAGAGGGTCTATTCTGATTGACTGATCTAAAGTTACCCTCTCAGGGTGCTTGAAAAGCTTTTTAGAGCCACTGATGCATGATTAGTTGGGCATCCATAAACTACTAATCCCACAGTGCATAGAAAAGGCTTTCCACTCTGTATTCCATTAGGGAGGAAAGTGGGATGACAATTTTTCAAAAGCTACATGCATATTTTACTTCATGTTAAAGATGGTTCTGAAGATGATAATATTAAGGTTTTGTAGTTTTGTGTTGATGATGATCTGAATGACAGTGGCATGTACCTGTATGTGGCCACTTCCAGTCCAAGAGCATCTTCACCTGCAGCAGATTTTGTCTGTCCACACCATCTATGCTGTGTATCTGCTGCCCCAGGCTGTCTCTCTCAACTCCCGAGAGCATCTACTTCAGCCTGCACAAAATCATGAGACATCTTTTCTTAAAAATCTTTGATTTAAGTTAAGAGGTTGTGGAAAATGGCATTGTTCAATATCAAGCTAAAGAGAATCCATATAAATTCAGATGGTCTTTGCTATACTGTATGACCTTCTATCATCAGCGGAACACAAAAGAAGATATTTTGAAAAAAAAAAAACATTCTTCAAAATATCTTATTTTGTGTTCCACAGAGGTAAGAAAGTCATACGGGTTTGAACTATATGAGGGTGCGTACATGATGACAGAAGCTAAATTCGATTAAGCAACCATGTCCGTAAGTTTCCATCTTTACTGAAGATGTTGAAGCTCCTGCATCTGTCCTTCTCTCTGCTGCACTGCATGTTTCTCCAGCATCTGTCTCTTATCTCTTCATACTCTCTGAGCTCCTTGGCCAGATGCTGAACCTGATGCTGTTTCTCTCTTCTCCTGGGTTAATCTTTGCCATGTTAGCTTTGGCCTGGTTCAGACTTTCCTCCAGACGTCCAAACTGTCTCTGATAGTTGTTGGTTGCCTCCTGCCAGGCTCGAGCTTACTCTGTGGCTGTACTCCTGTCCCAGGTCTGGGATGCTAGTAGCTCGAGTGTGCTGTGGAGCCATTAGGACTGGCTTTATCTGTTTCAGAGATGCCTGCAAAGTTTCCATGTTCTCTTGGTGGACTTGCATCTGTAGCAGAGGTGCTCTCTCAAGTTGTTCAACCTTCTTCTCTAAAGCCAAATCTGAGCCCTACGCTCCTCTCCAGCTCCTTCCTGCTCTCCATGAGTTTTTCTGGTGCTTCAGCCTGTGCGGCTTTCTTGCCTTTTGCCTTTGGAGTACTCACCATCTCCATATCCTCAATCAAGTTCTCCACTTCCAGCTCCACATGGTCTTTCTTCCCTCCAGGCCTCCTCCATCATCCTCCTGGCCTGGCTGAGAGCCTCCCTCTTAGCAGTTTGTGCTGGCCTGGTGGTTCCTGCTGCTCTGAGAGTGTGACCTCCTCTCGCAGTAGCTTGTCTCCTCCTCCAGAGCTTCACACGCCCAGTATCACGAGACGCTGGTCCAGTCTCAGCATCTGGGACTCTTTCCTCTGAAACTGTTTCCAAGGGCTGTCGCACACCCGAAGCTCCATCTCAGAGTGGGTGAAGTGTAAAATCACACTAGAACTGTGCACAGAGGCTGGTGAAGGGCTGGAGGTCTCTGGCGTGGTAAGTGACTCTGAATGACAGGCTCGAGGGGTGAGGTCTGGACCACAGTCCCAGTGCCCCAGCGGCTAAATGGACAGGGGAGGGTAAGATCCTCCTTTCATAGACAATGAGAAGGGGAGGGGGCGAGAAATAGTAGGAGGAGGGTGGATGGACAGAACTGGGCAAAAGCAGTGATGTAATTTGAGGAGTTAACTCTCCCACTGCTGGATTACATCCAAACCAGTACAAATTTCTTTCTCCTGTGGAACTCAAAAAGAGAGTCAACATGCAGTACATTTTTTTTCCATACAAAGAAAATGAATGCAAGACTGTTTATTCGAAACATTTTTCTAAAAAAAAAAAAAAAATCAGTTAAATTTTTATTTAGCTCAACAATACTTATATTCCTTGTAGTTTCAGATATTATCACATTAATTTACTGCCCCCTCTTGTGGCAATATGATCACAATACATTAGACCAATGACTTGTACAACATTGTGCAATGTAAACTTTTTTACAGATGACTGAAATTTGAAAGTTGGGACAACATGCATTTTAGCAGAGTTTTGAACACATCTAATTAACCCTGTAAGACCCGTGGGATCCCGTAAGATCACTTTTAGCTCTTCACAAAAACACATCGGCAATTTTTTATTATTATTTTTTTTTTTTTGAAAGACCACATTTACATAGCCAATGGTTCTTCTATTGTTTAACCTTGCAATACCATTGGATAGTAAATGTGTATATAGGTCTTGCCATAAGGTCATGAACTCTTACAACCTGCAAAGTGGTAACGCTTTAGATTACAGCCCGGAAAGTACTGTGTAATTAAAGAGGAATTTACAGTGTAACGTTCTGTAAATTATAGCGTACCCATAAAGTATGTAAGTATAAGGGAACAGTATGTAAAATTTAGGGAATAAAGGGGTAACAACCAGGAGAATTAAAAATATATATTTATACTGTAAGTATTATAGAACTGAAGGGGTACATTCTACTATTGAAATACAACAACTTACATTTGGGAGCAATTTAGCGAAGAAATACACTGTGTACCTTTTTGTAGCAATTGTGTATCAATAATGAATGGGTGTAGAAGTTGTGTAGATATAAGATTGTGTGAATGCATTTTTATTGTATTTACCCAGAACTATAGTGAATGAGAGGGTGACAAACACCACTTTAATTTACAGCCCGCAATGTCAACACTTACCCAGTAACTACATGGAACGAGAGGGTAACAAGCACCACTACATGAAACAAGAGTATCTTCCTCCAATATTTAAGCAAAAGTTGCAATAGTTTTTGTTTTCAGTGCACTTTTGTTAAAAATATTACTTTATAAATGCATAGATATGTACCCTGTAATTTTTTAAAAGCCTATACAGGATGTACATAGTTCACCATTATTTCAAAAACAAATGTTCTTGCTAAATTGCTTCCAAATGTAAGATATTGCTTATTTCAGTAAATAGTAGTAATAAGTGCCCCTTAGATATTATAATGCTATCAACAGTATACATCATTTTTTTATCTCTGGTCGTTACCCCTTTATTCCCCAAACTTAAAATATTGTTCCCTTATACTTATATTGTAAGTAATTGCTATATTTAATCGAAGGTTATGGTGTAATATTCGCTTTAATTACGCAGTACTTTCTGGGCTGTAACTGAAACGTGTACCAAAAATATATACTGAAAATAAAGTGTTTTCCACATGACATGCCACTCTGACATTTCATTAGCTTGTAGACTAAGATAGTATCAATCAATAATACCCATAAGCAAGTTCATATTTTCCACAATTTGCTCATTAAAAAGGAATGTTGAACTGTACATCATTACTGTCCCAACTGTACCACATATGGGTACAGTTGATAAATCGGAAATAATTCCTTATTTGAGTTATAGAACAAAAACAATTTTCAAAAGTAAAAAATAAACCACTAAAATTCACATGACCAGACAAAATTCCATTGCCATTTAAATTTAAAAGTTTTGCCCAAGACAGTAATTCGACTTACACTGAAATGTTTGAATCTTAACAATTCCTTCTCATCTCATCAATTATCTTCTCATCTCTGGGTTAGGCATTTTGTACTTCCTGAAAATAACTCACATTTTGCATAGTGAAAGTGAATTTCACAACTTCCTTTTACATCAAATTACACAACATTTCTGCTATTTCCAAATTCTGAACGTCACAAACTTCTTGTGCAGTCTGGTCCATATTAATGTTCGAACTGCTGTTCTAGACACTGTGCACTGTGCCTAACTTATCCAGCAGTGTTCTGCAGATTGTGAAGGTGAGCTGGTGCAATGGAAGATGAGTATGACTATTCAACAGTTACCTTCAAGCCATTCAACAAAGAGAATTCTAAAGGTATGTTCAGTTGTTGTTGTTGTTGATTTTTTACATTTAACCATTATGTTAACAACTTTTCCACTGTTTACTGGAATACTTTTAAAAGTAGTTGTTCTCTTTTTTGGATGATCAGAATATGAATGAATTAATGCTTGTCTTATTAGTGCAACAGTCAGAGGAGTCTGTCCTGTATGCAGAGGTGAACAGAAATACATTCAACTTCACATACTGAGACCACAGGTAAGAGATTAATCACAAGGAATGTCCTTAACACCTGCTTTATGCTCCAAAAAAAAGCAAAGCGTTTTGACCTCTTCAGGCATATATTTTGTATAAATATGTTTACAAAATTGATATCAAATTGGTATATGTAGTTCAGAAGTTTAGGATCGATAAAAAATTAAAGAAGTCTTGATGCTCACATAGGAAATTACAATACTTTTATTCAGCAAGGATGCATTAAATTAAATGAAAAGGTAAAGTACAGACATTTATAATGTTACAAAAAGATATATTTCAACAAATTAAATTGTCTGTTTTCTATTTTTAACATTGCACTAATAACAGGAAACTAATATAACAATTAATATAAAATCATATAAAAATTCAGCTTTGCATCACAGGAATACATTATATTTTAAAATATATTCAAATAGAATTTTTTTTTTGAGTAATATGAGATACTTTAAAACAAGAATCCCAAACTTTTGAACAGCAGTGTGTGTGTATGTAGGGCATATACACTCAGACTGAAGGATTATTAGCGTAACACCTGTTTAATTTCTCATTACTACAAATCACTCTCAATCAGCCAATCACATGGCAGTTGGATTCAACGTATAGGGGTGTGGTCCTGGTCAAGACAATCTCCTGAACTCCAAACTGAATGTCAGAATGGAAGAAATGTAATTTAAGCAATTTTGAGCGTGGCATGGCTTGTTGGTGCCAGACAGGCCGGTCTGAGTATTTCACAATTGCTCAGTTACTGGGATTTTCATGCACAACCATTTCTAGGGTTTACAAAGAATGGTGTAAAAAGGGCAAAACATCCAGTATGCGGCATTCCTGTGGGCGAAAATGCCTTGTTGATGCTAGAGGTCAGAGGAGAATGGGCCGACTGATTCAAGCTGATAGAAGAGCAACTTTGACAGAAAATAACCACTTCTAACAACCGAGGTGTGCAGCAAAGGGTTTGTGAAGCCACAACACGACACAACCTCTGAGGGCGGATGGGCTGCAACAGCAGAAGATCCCACCTGGGTACCACTCATCTCCACTACAAATAGGAAAAAAGAGGCTACAATTTACAAGAGCTCACCAAAATTGGACAGTTGAAGACTGGAAAAATGTTGCCTGGCCTGATGAGTCTCTATTTCTGTTGAGATATTCAGATGGTAGAGTCGAGAATTTGGCGTAAACAGAAATGAGAACACATGGATCCATCATGCCTTGTTACCACTGTGTAGGCTGGTGGTGTAATGTGGGGATGTTCTTGCACACTTTAGGGCCCCTTATTGCTAATTGGGCATCGTTTAAATGCCACGGCCTACCAGAGCATTGTTTCTGACTATGTCCATCCTTCTTTAATGGAGTCAATCACATGTACTCATCCTCTGATGAACTTAAATTCTAGCAGCTGGACAGTTGCACAGATGTCACACAGCTCGTACCCTTTTCAAATTTGGAGTTTCCTGAACATAAGCAACGAGTCCACTGGTACTTAAACGGCCCCCACAGTCACCAGATCTCAACCCAATTGAGCATCTTTGGGATGTGGTGGAACAGGAGCTTTGTGTCCTGGATGTGCATCCCACAAATCTCCATCAACTGCAAGATGCTATGCTATCAATATGGGCCGAACGTTTCTAAAGAATGCTTTTAGCACCTTGTTGAATCAATGCCACTTAGCAATTGAAGGCAGTTCTGAAGGCAAAAGGGGGTTAAACACAGTATTGTTATGGTGTTCCTAATAGTCCTTTAGGTGTGTGTGTGTATATATATACACATATATACATACATATATATGTGTGTACACACACACACACACACACACACATATATATATACAGTATATATGGAATCTCATTATAATTATATATTATTGGCACCCAAATAATTCTTATGAGTAAATATCTCTGAAGTATTTTCCCATTCATATTTTAAAAATGTACTGTCATATGCTCACTCTCTTGGTCTCAATACTGTCTTATTCTGGTTCAGAAAAAAGAGCTTCCACCCCAATCTCCCGGGTGCATAGACGAACTTCAATGTTTCTGGGGCTGCTCTGTTTCTCCTGCCTTCGCTGCGTTACAGCTGTCGAGCATTTTCTGTAAGCATTAGCGCTGTTTCATTCATATACACAATACTAAACACAATTTAATCTGACTTTTGGAGTTTAATTCCAACCCTGTGCAGGGAAGCTTAAAGACCTTGAAAATTTAACAGGTTTGGTTTCACAAACAGGGCTTAGATTAAGCCAGGATTAGACCTTATATCAATTAGGGCATTTAAGTGGCTTAGAGAAAAAATATTATAGGTGTGTGTACATCTTGAAGGCAAAGCAGTGGCACTGACATATTTTAAGTATATGTCAGTGCAAGTTGCTTTCAGCTCAAACATGCATATCTCTACAGGCGTTTTATCAAGCGTAGAGAATACTTTTTGTGTGCAAATAAGCCGGCATAGAACTACCAGCCATAAGAGTATTTGTTCAGAGTTAGAACTAAAGTAGCAAAGGGGAACCCTGAAGAAGTCATTGTCGTAATGCTCAAAAATAACCAGGAGAAAAGTACAAAATACAAATGTGTCGAAAACTTAAGCCATAGTGTAACAACAACGGAAACTCACCTTTGTCCTACTGTTGTAAATCAGTTGCATAATTTCATTCATTCTTACAAACTGATGAGGTCAACAGAAGCCAGTGGTGTAATTTACAATTAAATCTGGCTACTGTCTAAACTCACAACGACTAAAATATCATAGAAACATTGCATTGCAGTTGAAGAATTGTCTGCAAATACTGTACATTGTACTATTTTGCCTTTTTTATTTATCGCTTTGCAGGCTACATTCACATGTCTAAACACAACAATACTTCTGGTAAGATAAAAATTGAAATACTCAGAAATCTGCTAAACAATATGTAGAGCCAGAAGTAGATCTTAACCAGAGGAAATCCTTCATACAGGCCCAGTACACCTAAAAGAGAAAGCTGACAACCTGCAGTTACTGGCAGACAAGAAAGTGCTGGAGCAAGAGACAGCCAGGCTTGTGACACAGGGTCAACAGATGAACAACACACTGGACATCATAATTCAGAAAAGCAGCTTTTCAGGGGATAAATACTGTGCAGTTCACTGGGAATGGTAAGCTGTTTTACTGAATCTGGAGTCTGAAGTGTAATGTTCTTTTTGTTGTTATTTTATTCAGCTTATCTGAGCTATTCTCTATCACAGGGGTCCGGTGTACATCATGCCCTCAAAACTGGATTCAAAATGGCTCCAGCTGTTACGATTTCCATAAAGAAAACCTCTGGAATACATGGGCAGCGAGTCAAGAATACTGCTGGAAACAAGGAGCTACAGCTGGCCATTATAGACAGCGTGGGTGAACAGGTAGATAAAACAAAATATTTATGATTTTTGACAAGTTTTGCAGTGTTGTACACCATTTCTACAGCTAAGAAATTAATTGTGAAGTTCTTCAAAGAACTGTAAAGTGTCTTTTCTTTAAAAAGTGAACCAAAGTATGTACTGTAAACATGTAAATTAGGCATTAAGTTTAAATTCTTAGACGTTTAGCATCATGAGACCACTGTGATCAACAGTCCTGTTTACACTGAAAAGGAATGTAAATAGGAATGATTACTAAATGATTATAGCATTGTATTTATGTTCTCATTGTATTATTCAAATTCAGGAATTCATCAATCAGCACACTGAATCATATTATGACTGAATATCACGGGTACTGGATTGGACTCTCTGAAAAACAGGGAGACACTTGGATCTGGACCAATGGCACTCTCCTTGAGAAAGGGTGAGTTTAGAAAAAGGCAAAAGAAGAGATTTTAGAAGAACTATTAACTAAATTAAATTTTAAGTTACTATTTTTATAGTAGTAAGAGCCAGGATTAATGTCAATAACACATTTTTTAAAGCCACACTGTTTGATTTTTACACTGTTTGGATATGACCATCCAGTGAATATTAGTTTCTGTTCCTCTCAATTCCGATTTCGTTTGAACTCCTGACGGTGGCCAATGTAGTCCAAGATTAACATGGCTTCCAGTTACGAGCCTCGTCCATGAATGTTAACTCGAACGTAAACGCGAAAGGCGGAAGCGTGAATTAACGGGTATGTCCCTCTTTGGCTAATGTACTTTCAAGATGGAGGGGCAACATGACGACTGACATTAGAACCCCTTAGCCGTATGTATTTTCAATGGCATATTATACACTCTACGAAGAATACTTTATTACTCGAACGAAATATACATTAATGAGCACATATATTTTTGAAAGAACTTAAATGTTTTTAGCTAAGAATAAACTAAAAAAATTACACAGTGTAGCTTTAAAATGGAATTTATTTCAAAACAGCTTCCTTCTGATAAATCATTAAAATAATAATAATTCAAAAAGCAATTAGCTGATATTTTCCATATTTCCCTTTCAGATTCTGGATCAATATACCCTATGCAGGATACAGGTACTGTGTTATGTCAATGCCCAGCAAAAACCCACTGAAAAGCTGGCAATCAAAAGGGTGTAACATGTATAACAGATTCATCTGCGAAGTGGAAGTTTAACATGGCCAACCTTCCTTCAAGCCCAATACAACCACAGTGACCCCTCAAGATAAATAGAAGTCAATGCAAAATGCAACTATCTCAGAAATCATTTTATTTTCCAGTTCAGTTTGATTTGTTAGCAATATTTCAAGGTACTGACAAGTCTGAGACAACGTCTTATTGCACCCTTCACGCCAATAAAAAAAGTTCAGCTTTAGCGACTGAAAAAAAATCTTTCATCCACACAGATCATGCCACACTATTTTTAAAACAATTCATATATATTCACATTTGTATATGCTATGTAATATGCATTACACAAATCAATAACAAATCTACCAGTAAAAGACGTATTTCATGTCACCTGTTGATTTATAAGAATAAATATGAGTGATGTGTAACAAACACATTAGCATGTTGTCATGTCTCTCAACTAATAGTCTGAAACTTAACAGTTGCTAGAGAATTGTTTCAGCAGCACAGATCCTGATTCATCAACTATGCACCCTTGTGTTTGTAGTGAGCTTTCTGCGTTCACTTTTTGCTCTTCTTTTTCTTTGGCGTGGACTCCTCACACTGAACATTCTCTACCACCTCCTCCTGCTCCTTTTTGCTTCGTTTCTTTCTTGTTCCTCTCTTGTTCCTCTTCTTGTTCTCCTGTCCTCCTGTTATCTGTGCTTCATTGCCAGTGTCCTCTGTCGCTGTCATCACACCAGTCGAGTTTTCCACATCTGCGGATGGAGAGGTTTCATAGAGGTCCATGATGGATTTCTTTTTCTTTTCTGAGACATTGCCAGAGGTTTGTTGATGCTCAATACTGCCCTCCTGTGGTTGTTTGCCATGTGTGTCTGTGGCATCCTCAATGATCTCATCTGTGCCAGCTGTCTCAGCAACCTTGGACCGTTTCTTCTTTTTCTTGTGAATGCCGTCATCCATCGGCATGTGTGCTTCTTGTTCCTCTGATGTGTGTGTGAACGCTTCATTCATGTCAGACGCTGCATTCTCCATTGAGACCATCCTCAGGTGCTTCTTTTTCTTTGCGATTTTTCTTTCTCTTCTTCTTTGGCTCAACATCTGTGATGATATCAACGTTCATAGACACACCATTAGAGTCTTTCCTCTTTTGGGTCTTGCTGTCCTCAGTGTCATTACTTGAAACAAGGACCTGTGTTTCCATCTCATCTGCATGGATATTATTCTCTGAGGGTCTCATCCTGCCTTTTTGATTTCTTTCGTTTTGTTTTCTCTTTAATATCTGGATGTCCCACAGGGTTTAGACAATCTGTGCTGCTTGTGGATGTTTCAGCAGTGTGGTTCTTCTTTCCATACTTGTTTAAGAACTCCTGCTCCTGCTGCTCAAGCAGAGCCAGTTTGGCACTCATAGTAAGTCCATGTCTGGCTCCTCTATTCACACAAACAAACATATATATATTAGAGCAGTACGGTTATTTGTTAAAAGGTCGCAATCTCGTTTCAAACACCCATGCTATCTCATTCCTAAATGGCAATGATTTGCCTGTGTCTATTAAATCTGTGACAAAATCACACCGGAACATTTAGATTTGTGTTTGTGCTCCCTCTGCTGACCCACAAAAAGCAGTTATTATGTATAAGCATGAAACAGCTTCAACTCTCTTACAACCATAGAGTATTGTTATAACTGTGTTACAAATGTTCATATAATCACAGAAGTACTAGGTTTAAAGTTTGTAGCTCGGATGTAAACACTGATGTCTATGGATCGAGACAGAAATAGAGCAAATCGCCTTTTAAAAATGTGCCACAAAAATTATTGAATTGATTACATCGCTACACCACCAGGTTAGAGACAAGTGACTGGTAAAAAAATGTATTTGTCATTGAATCAGTCATTTAAGAGATCTTTCTTGAAACAATTATAACAAGTATATATGAGAAAATCATTCATTCAAACTTTTTATTTTAAATAAATCATCAAACATTAATAAAAAGTATTTCATTGTTTCGAATCGTGCAGCCCTAACATATTTAAGAAAACCAACATAACTTTTCTTAAGATTTAAAAGAAATATAAATATTAGATTAAAAAAGTAAGCTTATTATTATTATTTTTTGTATTTACCCAGGAAAAATTAGGTTAAGATGAATTACTAAAATAACTCAACCAGAAAAAAAAAATTAAAGAAAACTGAAAATATGAAAAAAGCTCAAAATATTCAAATATTAGTATATAATCCCACAATAACCGACAAAGTAACACTATCTATGATTATTCTTATGACTTGTGTGTCCTGCTCAGTTGTGGTATAAAATGGGTCAATGCTACGAGTTCTTGGATTGTATAAATGTATTTATATTGGTTTGACTAACAAATTATGGTATGGTTACTGTGGAATTGGATGAATCAGTGTCAACTTTATGAGATCAGAGCTTACTTGTGTGCGGTTCGTCCTCCACAAGCTTTTAGCAGATCTGCGTCAGACAGCCTTAAAACAGAGAAACAAAACAAAGACAATTGATCTGACTAAATGCAGAAATTAAAAGTATTTAGTGCAAAAGTATTTTTCAAGGAATATGTCACAAATCATGATTTTGTACTACTGGCAGCTCATACTTGGTAGTGGTGGAAAGGTCCAGTTTCTGGTCCTCATCTTCAGAACTGCTGCTATCATCTGAATCAGAGGTCTTTCTGGCTGCTCACCTGACAGCAGTGTAGCTGACTGAAAATGGAGAAAGATGACTTTGAAACAATTATTCAATACAAATACTCAATTATCGCTCCATAAATGCTTGTGATATTGTGAAAATATATTGATTGTGTGTGCCGTTTATGGTTTTGCACCTTGACAAAACTTCCATAGAGCAAGGACTTGGCTTGCTGAGCTTTGCGTGGCTTCTTGTTAGAGATCAATCCATCACTGCTTCCATCATTTGACTTCTTCACCACCACACCAGTCTAAACCACAATGACAAAATCAGACTAAAACATGCCCTCATTCACTGCTATCATATTATTTTTAGTTTTTTTGTATATTATTTACCTGCGCTGTTTCCACAACCAGACTGGATGAGGCTTTGTTAAAAACATGGTCCCACCAGTGAAAACTGAACTGCTCACCTTCCTTATGGCCCATCTGAAGACAAATGATCAAATTGAAATACAAACATAAGGTCTACAACAGCTGGAGAATTAAAAAAAGATAACCTAAAACCAAAAGGGTAGTTTACGTGACCTGCAGAAAGATATGCTATACCTGTATAATTACTATACATGTAGATTATTAATACAGTATAGTTATCATTATACAATATTATTATAGAATTTCATATTAAGAAACATGCATTTAAGACACTGTAAACTGCAAGAGCTAAAGGGGTGGGTTAGGATGATAAACCAGATGGTAAGGAGATAGCCGAACTCAAAAAATAAGAATATCTTGCAAAAAGTTCATTTATTTCCGTAATTCAACTTAAAAGGGAAAACTAATGCATATAGACGCATTACATGCAAACATGACATATGTCGAGCCTTTATTTGTTATAATTTTGATTATAGCTTATAAATACGAAAACCACAATATCTATCACTATGAAAATTATTATAACTATGGAAATCACAATATTCTAATTTGAATTTAGGGTTTTCATAAGCTGCAAGCCATAATCCTCAAAATCATAAAAAAAATAAAGGATTAAAATATTTGGGACAATATCGATGCTTCACGATTCCTGGATCGAAACCATTTTTCCCCGAATACGTATCTATTCTGAGCTTAGTTTTTAACTAAGCCCAGCATCAATTTGAGAGAGGATCGCGATGCATTTGGAAAATTCATTTTGATGTAACGATTTATCCAGCCATATTATCAGCCATACTTTGCATAATGAGTCTATATATTAGTTTCACCTTTTAAGTTCATATGGATGAAGGAATTTAAGAACTACTTAAATAAATGAATTTTTGCACGATATTCTAATTGTCTGAGATTCACCTGTTTGTGTGTGTGTATAACCAGACATAAAGAGACATGAACTGGTATATATACCACATGCTTTAATCATTGTAATTTTCAACAACAACAACATTGCATAAAATCTCTCACTTACCCCTCCTTTACCATATTTAATTTTGACTTTAATAGCCTCTGAAATGCCATTCTCCGATCTTCCCAGCCCTTTACCTACAACACAAAAGTGCAAACATTAGACATCGTAAAACAGGATATGGCCACAGAAGCCCTAAAATCTCTGAATTTACCTTTTTCCCATCCATGTCGCAGAAGCTGCTCCTCTGCGAATTTTAGCCCTGTACTCTTTTCTTTGACCATTTCCAGAACAACAAAATGTGAAGCAGTTTGTAAAACAGCTTAAGCAATACTAAATATGCGTTAATTCAGTGTAATTTTCACTCTGTCGAACTGTAAACCCAATAAAACACTACCATAAATTTTAAGCTCGTACCGCAAAAAGAGGAAAATAAGCAATAATCGCTAGCACGCGTTCAGCAAGGAAGCAGACATGACACCACCAGCTAGTTAACTATGGAAAGCGAAAAGGGTCATTAGTCTCGAAACGCGTTCTCTGAAAAAGGCAGATAACTATAGGCCTATTTGATAGACGCATAATCAGTGCGCGAAGTGGGGCGGCATTGATTGAAAGGTTATTTCTGCCCTGAAAAAGTGTTGCTTATATTCATGAGGGTTAAATCTGACTGATTAGTTTGGAAGTTTAGTGTGTCTGCGTGCAGCAAGTGTGTGTGCGAGTAGCTATTTGGTGTGTGCGTGCTGTCAAGTTTATATAGGCTACCTTTGCAATTTATTCACGAGTGTATGCATTCATTAGTAACATAATAAGTATGGATTTCATATTAGTTTGCAAGTGTATTTCATATGCATTTTGAACATCCAATAGTATGTTTGTGCGAGTAATTTATATGCATGTGTGAAGCTAATAAGCGAAGTTTGATTTAAATCCTATGTGGTGGCTCATATGTGTATGTGTTTGAGTGTTTATAGGGGAGAGCGGGGCACAAAGTAACACTTTTTGACTTTGTCAATTTGTGTAAATCTACTTAGGGTTTAGAATTTTTTTCCCCAATCAGAGAAACTCAAAATTTCGACCCCAAAAAACAACAACAGTGGTACCTCTTATGTTTTTTTTTTTTTTGGTACAAAAAATAAGTTTCTCCAATCTTCTCAAAACTCTGGATTCTGATAGAGAGCCATGAGACTTAGACCTGAGTGCAAAAATGGAGTCTCTAGACCCTTCCAGAGCTGAGCTTTTACGATCCCACGTAGCATTTATGCCATTATAAAAATCTCAATATCTCAGCTCTGGAAGGGTCTAGAGCCTTCATTTTTGCACTCAGGTCTAAGTCTCATGGCCCTCTATCAGAATCCAGAGTTTCAAGAAGATCAGAGAAACAAAAAATTTCGACCCCCCCCCCCCAAAAAAAAACGACAGTTGTACCCCCTTATGTTTTTTTTGTGCAAAAAAATAAGTTTCTCCAAACTTCTCAAAACTCTGGATTCTGATAGAGGGCCATGAGACTTAGAGCTGAGTGCAAGAATGGAGTCGACCCTTCCAGAGCTGAGCTTTTACAATCCCATGTAGCATTTATGCCATTGTAAAAATCTCAATATCTCAGCTCTGGAAGGGTCTAGAGACTCCATTTTTGCACTCAGCTCTAAGTCTCATGGCCCTCTATCAGAATCCAGAGTTTCAAGAAGATCAGAGAAACAAAAAATTTCGACCCCCCCCCAAAAAAAAAAACTACAGTTGTACCCCCTTATGTTTTTTTTTTTTGGTGCAAAAAATAAGTTTCTCCTAACTTCTCAAAACTCTGGATTCTGATAGAGAGCCATGAGACTTAGAGCTGAGTGCAAAAATGGAGGCTCTAGACCCTTCCAGAGCTGAGATATTGAGATTTTTATAATGGCATAAATGCTACGTGGGATCTTAAAAGCTCAGCTCTGGGAAGGGTCTAGAGACTCCATTTTTCCACTCAGGTCTAAGTCTCATGGCCCTCTATCAGAATCCAGAGTTTCAAGAAGATTGGAGAAACTTATTTTTTTCGCACTGAAAAAAAGAACCGTAAGGAGTACCACTGTCGTTTTTTGGGGGGTTGAAATTTTAAGTTTCTCCAATCTTCTTGAAACTCTGGATTCTGATAGAGGGCCATGAGACTTACAGCTGAGTCCAAAAATGGAGGCTCTAGACCCTTCCAGAGCTGAGATATTGAGATTTTTATAATGGCATAAATACTACGTGGGATCTTAAAAGCTCAGCTCTGGAAGGGTCTAGAGACTCCATTTTGCACTCAGGTCTAAGTCTCATGGCCCTCTATCAGAATCCAGAGTTTTGAGAAGATTGGAGAAACTTATTTGTTTGTCCAAAAAAAAAAAAAAAAAACTTAAGGGGTACCACTGTAGTTTTTTTTGGGGGTCGAAATTTTGAGTTTCTCTGATCCTCTTGAAACTCTGGATTCTGATAGAGGGCCATGAGACTTAGACCTGAGTGCAAAAATGGAGGCTCTAGACCCTTCCAGAGCTGAGATATTGAGATTTTTATAATGGCATAAATGCTACGTGGGATCTTAATATCTCATCTCTGGAAGGGTCTAGAGACTCCATTTTTGCACTCAGGTCTAAGTCTCATGGCCATCTATCAGAATCCAGAGTTTTGAGAAGATTGGAGAAACTTATTTTTTTGCTCCAAAAAAAAAAAAAACATAAGGGGTACCACTGTCGTTTTTTTGGGGTCAAAATTTTGAGTTTCTCTGATCTTCTTGAAACTCTGGATTCTAAAAGAGGGCCATGAGACTTAGACCTGAGTGCAAAAATGGAGGCTCTAGACCCTTCCAGAGCTGAGATATTGAGATTTTTATAATGGCATAAATGCTACGTGGGACCTTAATATCTCAGCTCTGGAAGGGTCTAGAGACTCCATTTTTGCACTCAGGTCTAAGTCTCATGGCCCTCTATCAGAATCCAGAGTTTTGAGAAGATTGGAGAAACTTATTTTTTGCTCCAAAAAAAAAACATAAGGGGTACCACTGTCGTTTTTTTGGGGGGGTCGAAATTTTGAGTTTCTCTGATCTTCTTGAAACTCTGGATTCTGATAGAGGGCCATGAGACTTAGACCTGAGTGCAAAAATGGAGGCTCTAGACCCTTCCAGAGCTGAGATATTGAGATTTTTATAATGGCATAAATGCTATGTGGGATCTTAATATCTCAGCTCTGGAAGGGTCTAGAGCCTCCATTTTTGCACTCAGGTCTAAGTCCCATGGCCCTCTATCAGAATCCAGAGTTATTGGAGAAACTTTTTTTTGCACAAAAAAAACATAAGGGGTACCACTGTCGTTTTTTTTTTGTGCAAAAAAAAAAGTTTCTCCAATAACTCTGGATTCTGATAGAGGGCCATGGGACTTAGACCTGAGTGCAAAAATGGAGGCTCTAGACCCTTCCAGAGCTGAGATATTGAGATATTTATAATGGCTCAATATCTCAGTATGTCATTAATATCTCATAAATATCTCATAAATATCTCAGCTCTGGAAGGGTCTAGAGCCTCCATTTTTGCACTCAGGTCTAAGTCCCATGGCCCTCTATCAGAATCCAGAGTTATTGGAGAAACTTTTTTTTTTGCACAAAAAAAAAAACGACAGTGGTACCCCTTATGTTTTTTTTTTTTAGTGCAAAAAAAAATTTCTCCAATAACTCTGGATTCTGATAGAGGGCCATGGGACTTAGACCTGAGTGCAAAAATGGAGGCTCTAGACCCTTCCAGAGCTGAGATATTGAGATATTTATAATGGCTCAATATCTCAGTATGTCATAAATATCTCATAAATATCTCAATATCTCAGCTCTGGAAGGGTCTAGAGCCTTCATTTTTGCACTCAGGTCTAAGTCCCATGGCCCTCTATCAGAATCCAGAGTTATTGGAGAAACTTTTTTTTGCACAAAAAAAAAAACGACAGTGGTACCCCTTATGTTTTTTTTGTGCAAAAAAAAGTTTCTCCAATAACTCTGGATTCTGATAGAGGGCCATGGGACTCAGACCTGAGTGCAAAAATGGAGGCTCTAGACCCTTCCAGAGCTGAGATATTGAGATATTTATAATGGCTCAATATCTCAGTATGTCATAAATATCTCATAAATATCTCAATATCTCAGCTCTGGAGGGGCAAGAGCCTCCTTTTTTGCACTCAGGTCTAAGTCCCATGGCCCTCTATCAGAATCCAGAGTTATTGGAGAAACTTTTTTTTTTTGCACAAAAAAAAACGACAGTGGTACCCCTTATGTTTTTTTTTGTGCAAAAAAAAAGTTTCTCCAATAATTCTGGATTCTGATAGAGGGCCATGGGACTTAGACCTGAGTGCAAAAATGGAGGCTCTAGACCCTTCCAGAGCTGAGATATTGAGAATATTTATAATGGCTCAATATCTCAGTATGTCATTAATATCTCATAAATATCTCAATATCTCAGCTCTGGAAGGGTCTAGAGCCTCCATTTTTGCACTCAGGTCTAAGTCCCATGGCCCTCTATCAGAATCCAGAGTTATTGGAGAAACTTTTTTTTTGCACAAAAAAAACGACAGTGGTACCCCTTATGTTTTTTTTTTTTTTTTTTTTTGAGCAAAAAAAAGTTTCTCAATAACTCTGGATTCTGATAGAGGGCCATGGGACTTAGACCTGAGTGGAAAAATGGAGGCTCTAGACCCTTCCAGAGCTGAGATATTGAGATATTTATAATGGCTCAATATCTCAGTATGTCATAAATATCTCATAAATATCTCAATATCTCAGCTCTGGAAGGGTCTAGAGCCTCCATGTTTGCACTCAGGTCTAAGTCCCATGGCCCTCTATCAGAATCCAGAGTTATTGGAGAAACTTTTTTTTTGCACAAAAAAAAAACGACAGTGGTACCCCTGATGTTTTTTTTTTTTTTTGAGCAAAAAAAAAGTTTCTCCAATAACTCTGGATTCTGATAGAGGGCCATGGGACTTAGACCTAAGTGCAAAAATGGAGGCTCTAGACCCTTCCAGAGCTGAGATATTGAGATATTTATAATGGCTCAATATCTCAGTATGTCATAAATATCTCATAAATATCTCAATATCTCAGCTCTGGAAGGGTCTAGAGCCTCAATGTTTGCACTCAGGTCTAAGTCCCATGGCCCTCTATCAGAATCCAGAGTTATTGGAGAAACTTTTTTTTGCACAAAAAAAAAAAAAAAACGACAGTGGTACCCCTTATGTTTTTTTTGTGCAAAAAAAAGTTTCTCCAATAACTCTGGATTCTGATAGAGGGCCATGGGACTTAGATCTGAGTGCAAAATGGAGGCTCTAGACCCTTCCAGAGCTGAGATATTTAGATATTTATAATGGCATACAGAGCTGAGATATTGAGATATTTACAATGGCATAAATGCTACGTGAAATCTCAATATCTCAGCTCTGGAAGGGTCTAGAGCCTCCATTTTTGCACTCAGATCTAAGTCACATGGCCCTCTATCAGAATCCAGAGTTTCAAGAAAATCAAAATTTTGACCCAAAAAAAAATGACAGTGGTACCCCTTACGTTTTTTTCGGGTTCAAAATTTTGATTTTCTTGAAACTCTGGATTCTGATAGAGGGCCATGGGACTTAGATCTGAGTGCAAAAATGGAGGCTCTAGACCCTTCCAGAGCTGAGATATTTAGATATTTATAATGGCATACAGAGCTGAGATATTGAGATATTTACAATGGCATAAATGCTACGTGAAATCTCAATATCTCAGCTCTGGAAGGGTCTAGAGCCTCCATTTTTGCACTCAGATCTAAGTCACATGGCCCTCTATCAGAATCCAGAGTTTCAAGAAAATCAAAATTTTGACCCAAAAAAAAAACGACATTGGTACCCCTTACGTTTTTTTTTTTCGGGTCAAAATTTTGATTTTCTTGAAACTCTGGATTCTGATAGAGGGCCATGGGACTTAGATCTGAGTGCAAAATGGAGGCTCTAGACCCTTCCAGAGCTGAGATATTTAGATATTTATAATGGCATACAGAGCTGAGATATTGAGATATTTACAATGGCATAAATGCTACGTGAAATCTCAATATCTCAGCTCTGGAAGGGTCTAGAGCCTCCATTTTTGCACTCAGATCTAAGTCACATGGCCCTCTATCAGAATCCAGAGTTTCAAGAAAATCAAAATTTTGACCCGAAAAAAAAAACGACAGTGGTACCCCTTACGTATTTTTTTCGGGTCAGAATTTTGATTTTCTTGAAACTCTGGATTCTGATAGAGGGCCATGGGACTTAGATCTGAGTGCAAAATGGAGGCTCTAGACCCTTCCAGAGCTGAGAGTATTTAGATATTTATAATGGCATACAGAGCTGAGATATTGAGATATTTACAATGGCATAAATGCTACGTGAAATCTCAATATCTCAGCTCTGGAAGGGTCTAGAGCCTCCATTTTTGCACTCAGATATAAGTCACATGGCCCTCTATCAGAATCCAGAGTTTCAAGAAAATCAAAATTTTGACCCAAAAAAAAAAGGATGACTGCCCTACGTTTGAGTATATTTTGGAGCTGAAATTTTGGATTTTCTGAAACTCTGGCCGATCAAGAGGGCTATGGACTTGAGTGCTAAGTAAGAAAATAGGCACAAACTTGCAGGCTGAGTATTAGATATTTATAATGGCATGCAAGCTGAGATATTGAGATATTTACAATGGTGTAAAAAGGGCCACGAAATCGATCCAAAGAAGGGTTTCGATTCAGATGGTGAAGGTTTCAGACGTGTTCCGTCTTTTCCATGGCAAAGTGAATTTTAGTTAAATGCATTACATTTAATCCTATGTGTTAATTCGTTTCATCTGACTCCATAAAATGAAAAGGGTTTATCAATGATATCTGTGCATCATTTAATACGTTAATGCTTGACTATTCCTTTTAACTTAATGAAAATATAGTCAAAGTCTGTTAGAATAATCAAGTATAACAATTTATTGTCAGGTAAAGGTATTATTAGAATTCTACAAGATAATCAATGCAAACCATCAAATATTTCAAAGAACAAGAACTTTACCCAACATATTACATGAGCTGAGTCTAGAAGACACAACCTCATGGGCCGATCTGGATACAGAATGGCAGCCCTGAGCTCTAGTCACATCTCTTTTTATAATCAGACCTCCTTTCATATGCAAGTTTCAGTGGAAACTTACTGGAATGTAGCCATTTGGTTAGTTGTAATTTGCATTCAGACAACAAGGCAGAAGGTGTTAACTCAAAGGCCACATTCCTTTGTGTGAGTTATTCCTAAACTTCTTAAAAACCTTATTACCTTTTCTTTTATTACTTTGAGAATGAGACATTATTACCAGTCACCCTGAGACCATTAAAACGAGACTAAACAGTCCTAAAGATTATCACATTTACATTAAAAACATATATATTCTTGAGAGTTTTCAGTGTCATTGACTGACTGAGAGGGAGAGGGAGAGTGGATGTAAATTCTCAGAGAAAGGCGTCAATGTTAATTTGCAAGTAATGCCATTTGTTTTCAGAGGGCATTGGTCAGATATTTTCTTGGTCAGATATTTTCTCTTTAATCAGTTTTTCCAGTCTTACAAAATGGCATAAATGCTACGTGAAATCTCAATATCTCAGCTCTGGAAGGGTCTAGAGCCTCCATTTTTGCACTCAGATCTAAGTCACATGGCCCTCTATCAGAATCCAGAGTTTCAAGAAAATCAAAATTTTGACCCAAAAAAAAAACGACAGTGGTACCCCTTACGGTTTTTTTTCGGGGTCAAAATTTAGATTTTCTTGAAACTCTGGATTCTGATAGAGGGCCATGGGACTTTGATCTGAGTGCAGAAATGGAGGCTCTTGACCCTTCCAGAGCTGAGATATTGTGATCTCACAGTAGCATTTTATGCCATTGTAAATATCTCAATATCTCAGCTCTGTATGCCATTATAAATATCTAAATATCTCAGCTCTGGAAGGGTCTAGAGCCTTCATTTTGCACTCAGGTCTAAGTCCCATGGCCCTCTATCAGAATCCAGAGTTTCAAGAAAATCAAAATTTTGACCCGAAAAAAAAACGACAGTGGTACCCCTTGATTTTTTTTTTCAGGGTCAAAATTTTGATTTTCTTGAAACTTCTGGATTCTGATAGAGGGCCATGGGACTTAGATCTGAGTGCAAAAATGGAGGCTCTAGACCCTTCCAGAGCTGAGATATTGAGAATTTCACGTAGCATTTATGCCATTGTAAATATCTCAATATCTCAGCTCTGTATGCCATTATAAATATCTAAATATCTCAGCTCTGGAAGGGTCTAGAGCCTCCATTTTTGCACTCAGGTCTAAGTCCCATGGCCCTCTATCAGAATCCAGAGTTTCAAGAAAATCAAAATTTTGACCCGAAAAAAAAAACGTACAGTGGGTACCACTGTCGTTTTTTTTTCGAGTCAGAAATTTTGATTTTCTTGAAACTCTGGATTCTGATAGAGGGCCATGGGACTTAGATCTGAGTGCAAAAATGGAGGCTCTAGACCCTTCCAGAGCTGAGATATTTGAGATATTTATAATGGCATACAGAGCTGAGATATTGAGATATTTACAATGGCATAAATGCTACATGAGAATCTCAATATCTCAGCTCTGGAAGGGTCTAGAGCCTCCATTTTTGCACTCAGATCTAAGTCACATGGCCCTCTATCAGAATCCAGAGTTTCAAGAAAATCAAAATTTTGACCCAAAAAAAAACGACAGTGGTACCCCTTACGTTTTTTTTCGGAGTCGAAATTTTGATTTTCTTGAAACTCTGGATTCTGATAGAGGGCCATGGGACTTTAGATCTGAGTGCAAAAATGGAGGCTCGCTATACTACAGAGAAGAGAAAAGACCTTCCCCAGAGCTGAGATATTCTTGAAATGTTTATAATGAGATGGTGGAATGTGTGAGCACCAGCGTGCCGCAGAAGAAGAGCTTTGAGGATGTGAAGAAATCATGTGCGATGCAGTGGAAATGTCAGATCGTGAAAAGATATTGTCTCAATGTGTTAGGGCGACGCTGAAGTGGAGCCTCATTACTCGATGCTGAGCGGGCTGTCCGGCATGACCGCCTCTGTTGTCCAGATGCAAGAAATTTTACCGAGAAAATAAAAGGAAATTTTGTAAGTTCACAAAAAAAAAAAAAAAAAAATAAAAAGAGGGAAATAGAAAGAGGAGAAAAAAAGAGAGAGGAGAAGAAAAAAATGAAAAAAAAAAAAAAAAAAAAAAAAAAAAAAAAAGAAAAAAAAAAAA